>WTSP01013219.1:0-84719 GCA_025331215.1 Actenoides lindsayi | reverse complement strand
CGCCGCGCAGGGCCAGCCTCTCTCAGGGGGTCACAGAGATTCGCCTCCCTCCTTGTCCCCTCAGTGGGACGAGACAGATTGTTCTGGAGTTGTCTTGATCCTTCTTTAAAAAAATCTCATCCAGGGCCATTCTGTGATTCTGTGACTCAAATGCCTTCTTGTAAATAGCTGTTTTATCCGTGAACACAACACAGGATTTTTATGTCTCCCGCCCAAACCAGCAGTTTGCTAGATACTGCAGTTGAAAACCCCCACTAATGTGGCTGAACGCTCGTAGGAAATAGCACTGTTTATCCTCAAAGTGTCTTGCAACAATACAGATCCTAGTAGAAAACATGTTTTTCTGCTTTTTATTTTTCTCACCCAGAGCAGACGATAATGCAGTAAGGGCAGCAGTGTATGATCTCTGCTCATCACCCTGGAATCTCCCCTATTTCTGCCACTGCAAGCGATTTCCCAGCTGACTCCTGTTTCTTAAGAGGGCACAACAGCAAAACAGTTCACAGCAGAGCTCATCCAACAGATGCACATTGACTCCAGTATTTGCAGGAAGCGTTTCTTTCCCGGGACTTCAGTTAATGAGGCAACTCCGAAATAAAACCAAACTCCTTTTCCCTGGGAAGGCTTCACATTAAAGCAGAAGGCATTAAGTTGATGGGACACAAATACACCTGTGCCTTGGTACTAGCCCAAGAACAGGTGTCTCATATAATGGAGAGAATAAAAAGTTCTCTCCAAAGTGGGGGAGCTTTTGTCCAGGTTGGCTTGGGTTTGCGGTAAGAGAGTTTATCTTTAATTGTATTTAGTTTCTGGATTGTCTGAGGTCACAGTTGTGATAAGTACATTTGTTTATCTGAAAAATAAGTCTTTGAGAGCGTATTGATTGGATACAGAGAGGAATTTCAGTGTTCTATTTTGTTTTGTGTGGGTAGTTGCTGATAAGACTATGTATTGAATAATTATGTTTGTGAGATATAGGTAGAAAGCCTTCTTAAAGCCCTTGCTAGCTTTTTTTTTGCATATTAATACTAAGAAAACCAAAATACTTCTAATAAAGTAGGACACTGAGGCATGAATCTACAAATTAATCCATCTCACTTTATTTTCAAAGTAGCCTTGCGCATTCTTGCATAATAATCTGTAGCTAACTTTCTAGTGATGAGAAACAATCCTCACACACTCCTATACTTTTTTTTGGTGGTATGAGCTTCCAATTTTGCTTCTGTTATAGACTTCTTATACTTTATTGCTTGCTGATCAAATAAAGACTGCACACACATAAGTGTACTCTCAGAGCACAGCAATTTGACGTTGGGGCAATAGAGACACTAAGCATACACAACACAGAATCCCTGTGGTCTTGCTCACATTGCATGGCAGACCAAATGCTTGTTGTAATAATTAGATGAGACAGGAGAAAAAGTCTGTGCTCTTTTTAGTTGAAGAGGAAGAAATGACTGATCTCTGAAAGCTAGATAAGGCAGAGTTTTCATGTTGAAAAGCCTGAAGTTTACAGGGAAAGCTTGAGCACCTATGGCTGTGCTATACCTGGATGGTGGCTGCAAGGTCTTTGCATGGTGTTAGGAGCGAGGTTGTTAGGGTTCATGTCTGATACAATGCCTAGACAAGCTGGCTTGCTATCATGTTGTTTGAGGAATCAAGTTCTGGCCATTCTGTTAAGACATGTCACGCTTAAAATTCTCCCTGTGCGTGTCTGTATATATAAGAGCTTTCATTCTGAAATAATTGCATGACTGTGGGACCTGGAAAGTCAACAAAATGTTTGTCTTTATCCAGATCTATGCACAATGTCTAAAGAATATTATCATCATGTATTATTACTGTGCATATATCCTACCTCTTTTTATAGTAGTGAAAATGCTTTCTTAGCCACCTTTAGACTGATAATGCTGATGAAATTGAAGTTACTATTTTGCTGATAGGAATCACTGGTATTTTAAAACTTTTTGAAACACATATGTATTCCCAAGTCTACAAAGTATTTGTAGATAGATGCAAAAAAAAAGGAGAAAATTATGTTCAGAAGCTATTCTTTGTAAGCTGCCTTCTTCAGTAATTGTTGAATTAAATGTTCCGTCATATAGACTCAAAACACTGTCTCCCGTGTATGTGAAATTGAATCAAAGTGCTTATTATTACTCTTTTCATCACATTCCTCTTTATTATGGTGGTCCTTGGTTTATGAAAATAGCATATTGAAGACCTAACTATAACTTCTTCTTTAAACCACTCTGGTCACTCACAAATTATTTGTGAAGCCTTTCCTAAAAGGTCTCGTTTCTCAGTGGTTTAGGTGACAATATTTTTGCTGTGTTTTGTTTAGTGTTTTTTCAGAAAATCTGAAACGGACAAACCTTTTGTCACAAGGTGCAAAATGACAACTTTTTTATTGACTCAGTTTCCAAGGTAAATTTTAATTTCCTTGGAGAGTGCAATTGTATTGATTAGCTGTGGAATCTGCAAAATGGCAATGGATCTGTGGCATTACTGAAAGAGTTCAGAACATTGCATTGCTGATGTTCCTTATGAAATCCAGTATACTTTTTTTTTTTCTGTGGAGATGCAACAGTTTCTCTTTGGCCTAAAAAGAAATTAGCACTGGTTTTGTGATGAAAACCCTGGACAGGAGTCCTCATTATCACTGCCAAGGAGCTTGGCTGACTTTCTGGGGATCAATCAGCTTTATGAATTCTTACAATACCTAAGCCAGGCTGTCAAAATGTCTTAAATGAGCACAAGTAATGGACAAGGAAGCTGGTCCTTTATCTTTACCTCCCCTTGCTTCTCATTTGTGAAGTGAGGATAATACTCCTCTACTTCATAGAGTTTTGAGGTAAATGTATACACAAATATTTATGTCCCCATCTGCTTGGGCACATGCAGATGTTCCTGGCTGCATGTGCCTCCTTGTGTATTTGTTCTCTGAAGCATACTCTCATGAGCTAGCTACAGTTTAACAACTCCATATCCAAGATGAGCTTTTCTGGACATTTCTAAGCTTAAGGTTTTTTTTCCAGTGATACAGCTTCAGAAATACAGATAAAGGTAAATAAAGTGCAGCTGTTTAGGAAACTTTCACTGCAAGGAGTAGGTGGCACTTCTATCAGCTCTCTTTGCATTGAGGGGCCTGGTTTGCATCAACTAACAAAAGATCAGTGTTGGTTTAGTGCTAAACTAGCAAATAAACAAGCCCGTGGTTACTATAGAGATGTTCTTCTTGAGTCAGGGTGTATCTTATGCAAACCTAATTAGTTTCCAGTATGGGGTAGTTTTTTTGGTCTGTTTAGTGTATTGTCATTTTTTGGTGAGGGACCAGTAATGACTTGGTCTACCTGAGTATGGATGGTGTTTATTTAATGGAGTGTAACTTGACTGGAGTCCTGCCTCATCAAGGTGGCAGAAATATACTATAAAATTCTATTGATTGATAAAACAATGGGGCAGAAGCTCAGTGTGTTCAAATCAACACAGCTGGCTTGGGCAAAGCACCATCAGTTTATGCCAGCTATCTCATTTTAGTTGCTGAGAACTCTTAATATGGTGGCTAGAAAATGTAAACAAACCTCACATTTGTTCTTGATCTTGTGAAAATTGCAAATTTATCTGTTTTGCCTGTTAACATTTTTAAACTGTGTCTACTTGCAAGCTGGAACAGCAAGGGGACACTCAAGTTTTGCTATTTGGTGGTTTCCATTGGCGGTTGCATATGAAATAATTGATGTGCATTCCCTTAGGTCTTTGGTTTAGTTTGTTTGGGTTTTCCTTGCAGAAAGCTAAACTTTTCACCAAGTATGCACTTTCTTTGTACCTCTTAACAATGTGGTTGTTCACTATGATACGCTCTTGGTATTTTCTTTGTTCTAATTATTACTCAGTTTTCTTAACTTTTTTTTCCACTATGTTCACAGTGATGGTCCTTAGATGCCTAGAATATTTTCTGAAACTGTGGATCTGAAATGGTTGTCAAAGTTAACATATTAAGTCTATGCAGAGATGGAGCAATGCAGAAATGCAGAGCTGTATTTTGTATAATATCTGAGGTGAATGAAAAGCAAATATGTGAGTCAAACTGGAAAATAAAAAAAAAAATTTGATGTTTGCAGAAACCTCAAAGTCAAATTGATCAGATATGCACTTCATCAGAACAGTTTATATTAATCAAGAGGAATTTTCATTTCACTAAAAATATTTTCCTTGAGTTGTTTCATTTTCAAGAACTTTCCATTTCTACTGGAATAATAGTAAATTCCCTTTCATGTCATATGGAATCATGTTGCTAATTGCTTATGAAGGATCTTAGCCATTAATAAAGGAAAAACTTGATCTTCAAATTTTAATTTCTAGTTCTAAAATCATCAGACCAATTTTAGTCCTCTGGTTATTTCACTGATGCATTTGAGTAACTTCTTGGTAGAATTTTCCTTATTTTACTTACTTATGCTTTGTGGTATGTAACAAAAAGAAGACTTTCCTGAAAGCAACCCCAATAGGCAGCAGTTCTTATTTCTGTTCTTACTAAAAGAAACTGGCAGAATAGCAATAGCCCTGAAATGCCTTTCCTTAATCATCAGCTAATGATCATAATTTGCATAGGAAATCATCTACAAATCCAGACTGAGGCAAAAATCTCTGAGCTTTTAAAATCTTTTGGTGAGCTTCAAGAGTAAGCTTTGATCTTCTGGATGATCTACTGCTTAATACATTGACCCTTTTAAAATTCAGTTAACATTCCAATTTTTTTTTTCTTTTAAATCTGATTCATGCCAACATAAAAATTCAAAGTTTAACACTAGAAATGCAAATAGTTATTTATGAAAGCTTCCTTGGAAGAATTATCAGTTAAAGGCATTTCTTAGAAGTAGTTTAATGACAACTTCAAAGAACTCTAAATTTACAAAACAAAAATCAGCAATTTCAGAACAATACTTAACAAGTGATCCTTTTAGGTCTTGAGAAGTGCTTTCAGCAGCTGAAATGAGTTGGTTTCTGTTGTGGCCTATGAACTCCTGATAGTTTTTTGTCTCTTTTCAGGGATGCTAAACTTATTGCAAATTCTTTCACCTCAAAAAACCCAAAAAGTTTTAGGTTATACAAACACCTCTGCAATCTCAAAATGCACAAAAGCAAAAGAACAGTGCCGCATGTGACAGTGGCAAAAGTGATAGGTCAGGACAAGGGGCAGAAGTTCAACTTTGTGTGGCTAACGGTCATGTTTTTCATGCTCATTTCAATGCAGCTCCAAGCATATGGAAGTCAACATATGGACCATAATACACGTTCCCCATCCCCTCTTAAAGCAGTTTTTAAATGATACACTGTCATGGCTTAAACAATTTTCTTCTGGAAAATATGAACTGATTTCAATCCCCACTTAGAAGCTTGAAAAAGCTCTGTACTTACAAAATAGCATCCAAACATGCAAATACTATCTCGTGTTCTGGAGGGAGCTCTCTAACTCTCTTTCTCGGCAACTGACATCAACTTAACGTATCAGGCTTTACAGAAGTCTTATTTATTGTGACAAATCAAAGTGCTGGCAGGGTGCTCAGCTGCCATGGAACTAATTTTTCATGTCATCTGTTGTGTGAACAGGAAATGAAAAGAAGTTTCCTTAAATTATAGGTCTGACTTGTGTGTGGAAGGAAATGTATGCGCTAAGCTCAACAAGAGAAATGCACTTGCAGAGATGTACAGAGCTGTGAATATGCAGATATATGCACAGGGGGAACTCTTGAGTCCTGGGTTTTCCGCAGTTGACATCAGAGCACTGTAGCCCGCACCGGAGTGCTTTCAAAGCTGAAGGTCACGTTTTATTATACAGAAGTAGGTACATATCTTTCAGGGGAAAACACAAATATATTAGTCTTTAGTTTACATATAAAAATAACACCGTTATGGTCGCATTGCCTAGGAGGTGATCTGTACATCTTTTTTATTACAGACAAGGTCTGAATTGCCTCTGTTGGGGTGTCTTTAGTTAAGACCAGCTTGATATAGTAATATGTCTGATACCCTCACAGTGTTCAGTGAGCTCACAACTTCAGAGTCTTCCTTCGGTCTCTCTACAGCTCCAGAATCCATCCCCTGGAGAGCAAGACCTGGAAATTTACTCTGGTTTGTCCCCTAAATTAATGTTGAATTTTAGAGTATTACTTTTTTTTTTTCAAAGTAGCCCTTTCATTTAATGCGATTCATTGAGATGTTCTCTTAAGGCTTCCATTTTGCAAACCTCTGCAGGGACCCCTGTGGTAAGCAGTAGTCAGAATGCCACCGTTCTCAAAGTGGACATGGCACACCTCTAATCTGTGTGTGATACAGAGCCAAGCCTCTGACATATTGAAATAGTGGATACAATTGTACAAGGATTTAATTTGCATAGCAAAAGGATGTGAGATGTAACATGGCTTATTACAGCAGTGTTAGTGAACTTGGGGTTACTGGAAAGTAAGGCTCATTCTGCTCAAAGTATTACTCTTTCCACTTTAATATTCTGCCTTAAATAAGATGACTTCTAGGGGAGAATAACTGCAGAGAATGAAATGTAGAAAACTGACCTCAAATTCTTCTTATCAGTCATCACCACAGTAATTTGAAGAAAATCAATATCCTCTTCAAACTCTCATCTCTTGCCAACTCGGACATATAACTGAGGGAAGTTCACCCACCTCAAGATATGTGTTCCTAAATTTTAGGAAAGATTGCTTTCAAATCCTAAAGCTTGGGATATTTTGATAGCAAACCTAAATGCCGTAAGAAGAATTTAGAAAAATACTGGGTGTAATTACTTAAGACCGTGCAATGTAGACCCTTAGTTTGATAATACATCATGTCCTGTACATCTTACTACAGAGTGAACCTATGTTGTTTAGTGCAATAGTTTAGGAGTTTAAGGACCAATGAAATTACAAAATGTCCAACTTTTTACCCGACAAGAAAAGGAACCCCATATTACTACTGGAATGTATTGAATCTTTGCTGGCAAGAGAGTAAAGAAAGCTTAAGAGAGAACAAGATTTAATTTTGTCCCTTAAATCCATATTTTTTTCTGTAATTTATTAGTTGAAAATTACTCAGTAGTTGAATCAGAACAAGGAAAAACTTGTATTCTTTCCTATGTGTAGCTAATTAATAAAACTAGTAAAATCCAGTACTGGAAGATGCCAAACTATTAAATGAGTTAAAAATTATTAGATTACTTAAAGCCAAGTCTATCAAGGACTGTAAATTTGGAGATATCATCATCGATCACAGACTTCTGGACCACTGATGTTGCCGTGGCTTTTCCACATATTAAGTGCACTAAAAGCAAAGTGTAGCTTATATCCTTGATCTTTTTCCTGTAGTGCTTGTCATTTGATTCTTACAGATGAGTCATATTGTAATGCAAGTTGAGGGCTATTTCATGTTATGTTGTCATCTAACAACTCACAATGGAAAAACTTGCAATTCCATTATAAGTGAGATTTTTGAGCTTTTATGAGGCAAGTGAATAAATACCTGAATATATCCTAATCATGAGAAAATATCATGCATGATTTCAAAATGACACAGCAATTGTTGCATTACAGCTGTAAACTTACTTCATTTCATGACTGACTTCTGAGGACTCAGCCCTTTAGGAAGACTCTGTTATATGAAAGGTACTTTGGTGCTAGGACAATGTGAGAGGCAATAGCTGAGTTGCTCAGTGATGGGAGACAATATTTGCTATTAAATTTGAGCATCTAGTGGACAACTAGTATGATGCCTTAGGGAGAAATTTCAGCACTCAAGCTGGTTTGTAAATCTAGTAAAGTCACAGAAGACTCATAAATGAATAAAGGCTGAGACCACACTGGACAGTTTCTTCCCTCCTCTCTCCCCTCTATTGTCTCAGTCCTTCTGGTGGTAACAAATGCAATTACCCTAGAGATGGCACAATGGTTTGGGCACTTTAAGAATCACTTTGTCTAAGCAAAGTTCTTATCTCTATAAAGATCCCTCAACGGTTAATGATGATGATCAGCTATGTCAGTTGGTAAGGGGAGTTTCTGAGTACAAAGTCCTCCTTTCAGTGAGACTGTCATCTCTCCTCCAGAATTATAGTTTTTGTGTTTCATTCTAAGTTTACCATGAAGAATCCAAATCAAGTGTCTTTATGAAAACAAAACTGTACTTATTTTTTTATCCAAGTGTCTATCTTCCTAATGGGAAAAAACCCCAAACTCTTATGAGGTGGTACCAAACATGGCAGGAACTGTACCTCTTCAAGACAACCTAAAATATAATGCTAGTTTCATAAAGTCTCACAGTTTTTATAGTACTCTGTAACACTGATCACCTTTATTCTTCTGTTACTAATTTTCTTTCCTGCTTTCTCACTCTAAGCCTGGTTAACATTGTCAGCAGAATTAAAAAACAAATCCAAAGAAACAAAAAACCAAGCAAAACCTCCCAAACAAACAAAAATTTCCCCAAACTGAAACATTTCTTCATCACAGTAGTCTAGAGGCTAGAGCCTTAAAAGAGTGCTGTCCAAGAGCATATGATGAATCTGTTTCTCCACAGAAATTCATTCACAATATATTCTAGTTCAGTTATTCTAAGTAATAAAAAAAGACACTATTAATGATGTAATCTTAAGAAAGATTAAAAAATAATAAACAAGTTGATAAATGTAATATTTCCACAAGGGAAAAACTGTTCTTTTGTGTAAGTTTTCAGGAAATATGAATAAAATCTGGATGGATGTATTTCAGCTCATGCCTTATGATAATATAGTGACCTCTGCTTCCAAGTCTAAGACACTGTCATAGCCGTTAAAGAGAATCTCTGAGAATCCTTGTTAAATATTAATGTTTATCAACTTTTCTTACTTTCTTTTCTTCTTGGCAATCATATTTTGTAGCAGTTCTATGATACCTGTGGTATGATATCTTTGATATCTGTGACTGAAAACTTAAGTGATGGGTAAACATGATCTATCCCCAGTTTACAGCCTGTGAAATGGAGGCTGCAATGGAGCAGATTTCTCTGGGAGAGACAATGCATTGCAAATTGTTTGGGTAAAAAATAGAGATAAAGATTAAATGTGGAAAATGTCTTTGAACGTTTATAAATTTTCTTCAGTAATTAACCTATAACCATAGTAAACTCTTTAAAATGTCAGAACAGGGATATCACTTTGCTTAAACTATAAAAAGTGCATATTCATACTTGATGGTTCAGTGGTATTTACAGCTGTTCTACAAGCCTGCTAGTCACTGGCCTGTAAGACACACAAGAAAAAAAGATGATAAAACTGTAAGAAGCCTGCCACCAATTTCATGGTATGTACCCCATGGGTGTGCTTTGTATGTTAATTAGAACCAAGTGGATGTGAACACTTCACTGAGTGCATTCTAAATAAGAAGCAAGGAGACCAGAGAATCTTCTTTGTCTCAGAGATGCTAATCTTGCATGATTTAAGATAATGCCCAACCTTTGCTTGTATGAAGTTCACAGATTTAGAGGAAATGAACCCACTGCACTGACAAAAGTGTTGAAGGATTGAAGCCACGTACATTATGCAGAAAAGCATCACTTGTATTCACTTTTTAGTTACTGCCAAGCAAACTTGCTGTCACTTCCTTTACAAAAGCAAGAACTCAGGTATTCATCTGCATAGCTTCTCAGATTAGACATCTAAAATATAACAAGTGCTCTTAAGGGGTGGAAAAATACCAAAATTACAAAAAAAAATAAAATATTCCTTACCAGTGCAATTAAGTGCTTTTGCTATGATGAATGTAATGAACTTCTCACTACATTTCTGCAGCTTGCCTCATAAATTGGTCTATAAAGGCTTTGAAACTTGAATTTTCTTAGAAACCTAAGACTATATTAGTCTTTCACAGAAACACTGTTTCAGTCGCCCAGATCCATCATCTTTAAAGTGCCCATAGTATTTCTGGAGAGCTGGCAGTGTATCGTCACAGTTGTACTTCACAGTTCTGGTGTATTTTCACTACAGTGGACCCGACCTTATCTTCACTTGTCGTGTGACTATTGGCTAAGTTGGACTGTTGATCACAACCTTTTTGGCATAGAAATGTCACTGCTTTTCAAGAGGAAATGTTCCATGTAGGCCAGTCTTAACAGGATGACTTTTGAAGAAATAAACAGAGATAGTCTAGACCTATTGCAGTAGGAGACAAAAGTTTCTTACCATACTGGATACCTCAACCAAATGGACAATCTTCTGTGACAGTTTGGAAGAAATATTACTACAGACATAATCACGGGGGGCTGAATATGAGCAGTAAATCAAGCAGAAGCCATACAATTTCAGTTTTGACTCGCCACACTAATTTCTTTTCCCCAGGGTTACAGAATCTCTAATACTTAGGGTTAAAAGGTATATGAGACCAAAACAGTGAGATCATAGTCACGTGAAGATAAAAACCTTGCACTGAGCTGGTGAATACTGTTGTGGTGACCCTTCCCCTCTATTTGAACTGCATTTTCATCTTGCATTTTTTCTGCCTTGTTTTGGTAGTTCAGCAATACTTCTCAGCTATTCATGAGGTTCACCAGTGCCAGACTCCTGAAGCATTTCACTTGACAGACCCTGGATTCAAAGACACCCAATCTCTTTAAATCTGAATTAAAGTTAGTGAATGGTTGTGTCTGCGAATGTTGATAAGGCATTCCAGTCCCAAAATTTGTGCAGAAACTACTGTATCACTTCACAATTCTCATGCACTCAAAGAAAAGGTAAATTCTGTTTGTACATCTCATGAAGTCCCCCTTGACAAATGTGCCTGCTCTGGGCCCTGCATTGCTCTGACCTTTACAGATTTATTAATGTGTCAGACATATGTAATTCCAGGATTGCTGGTAGAAATAATATCTTAATAGAAGTAGACAAGTACCAAGGAACCAAAAAAACCCCTTCCTTCAATTGTGAAAGATCATTTGGGTTTATTTCAAACCTGGCATTCTTTGTCCCAAATGATGTTTGGTTTTTACCAGCCCGCCAGTTGTTGTAATAAATACTACCTGCAAATCTATTTTATTCTGTCTTTCAATCACCAGTACCTACAACTACACAGTGTACCAGTACAACAGCATATTGGTGAGAAGGCATGTCTGGTTTTGAATTGGACTTGAGGCCTGGGGTGCTTTGGTTGTTCTGTTTCTGGTTTTAGTCCATGATAAATTTCAAACTGCAGTGAAACAGGTAGCGGTCAAAATATAAACTCCACTAGGATTTCTCACCTCCATGTCTCTGGATACAATTTGCAGCAAAATACAGTAAAATTATATTGTTGTTCACTAATTTTTTTTCTTGAAGGCAGTGGGGATTTCTGTTCTTGTTTAATGTTCTAAATTACCTTTAGTATTCTGTGTATGTCATGCTGATGTTTTAAAATGTTAAACAAATATTATGGCTGTAGGTAGTGGAGGGATTGTTTCTTTTGGAAATACTGCAAGTTCAACTTTCTTTAAGGAAACAGAAAAAAGGAGAGATAAAACAACACAATGTTGTTGACAATAACGTTCACTGCTGTAGCCTGATTGAGGGAGCAGAGTAAATATTTTCTTCCGCGTGTTAATTTTTGTGTGTACTTGAATATTATTTTCATGGCATGTCAAACTTAATCAAATCCCTCTCTGAAGAGATGACTGAAGAACCTTGCATTTAGTTATTTAGGTACCCTTTTGTGGATAATTGCATGACATTTGAAGGTTAGATTTCATGTTTAGAGATGGTGCTACAAATAATGATGAGAAGAACAGTGTGGGTGAAATGTAGATACATAACTTTAGAAATTCAGCTTGGCAGCTAGCAGGTAGAAAACGAGCATTGTTGCTGACAGCTGGAGGACAGTAAATACCAATAAATGAAATGAGGTGACACATAACAAACCTGGCATAATACTGCAGATAATTGAAAAAATTTGGGCACTTGGACAGAATTTTTTGTTTCGGCCCAATATGGAGGTGTAGTAAATAAGACTAGAAACACTGGGTAGACTGCCATGCAGATGGAAATTTAATGATGATTGGCTTTGAAGTTCCACATTATAAGTAGCTCAACAATGAAATGAAAGAATGATGAAAACATGGCTCTTTTCAGCTGTTGTGCCACTGCTGAAAATAAGGCAGTTAACATTTCTGCAGGTCTTTTGAAATTCATATCAGCATTTGACCTCAGATTGCTTAATGTTTCAGCAGCTCTGGAGAGCTTGTCCATCCCATCCGTCACAGTCAGTAGTATTTTGTAATATAATACATGCAGATATGGCCAAATCCATCTCATGGGAATATTCTGCAGCGTGAGAAGTTACATTGCAAAATCATGAAGAGGTGTTGGAAAACGTCCGTTTTGAACTACTCATTTTAAAAAATACTTTAATTGACCTTAGAAAACAGTTGGACCATTTACATCAGAATAGTCCTCCAAACATGCAACTGGATAAAACCCATGGTTATTAGAGATGGTGGATTTTCTGGAAGCTCTATGCAAAGGGATAGCAGGTAATTATATCTGTTCAGAGTTAGATTATTGCACAATTAGTCGGCAGTCATTTTCTGCCTTTTCTGGGAAGCAGTGGCAAATAACAAGTCCCTTGCACGTAGCCACTCTGCCTGCATGTGTTGGTGCCAGGCAGGACAGGGTCAGCGTTGTCTGTAGCCACTTTCTCTTCCCTTTTTCATGCAACATGCTACTCACTGAAAGGTGGGAGAAGAGAGTACATGGTTATTGCTTACTGTTCTTATTCTTCTGCAAGATCTTGTTGGTGCATAGTGAATAGGCTCTCTAGACTCTTTATGGACCACTCAATTGTCAGCTGAACCTTCCAGTTTTAAAGTAAACACTTGTAAAACTAGTCCTTTTGCAAGAAGGGAATGATAGCAGCCAGTTTACAATTCATCTTGCAGTCTGAGTTGGATATATAGCATTCAGGGAGGAAGCAGTAGTAAATGTAATGTATTTCTTAATTAACTGTAACTATCAAAATGTAATATACATCTCAACATTCATACTATCTTGATTAGTTGCATAAGTTACTCAGGATTTTGTTATGGACATATGGAATAGAACATACACCTCACCTCCCAGCAGGATACTCAAGCACATTTCAGGGTAGGTTATATAATGTTATTTAATGGTTATCATAAGACTTCAATCTTTTCCTCTGAGTCAGCAGCAGCGAATCCAGTGGAGTATTCTTGTTTTGAAATGATATGTGTTCTTGTGATTGATTTTAGTTTATAAAATCTTTACTTTGATATAGGTGCTTGGGAACTTGTGATCAGTGAAATCATATTGCACATGAGACAGGTGATTCTCAATTTCCCAAGCAGTTCATTCCCCATAGTTGGTCTGTCCTCCTGAGAAGCAGATTAATACTCCTTGTAGAGTATTTAATTTCCAGTGGGTGAGGGACCACTTCTAGGGGCATTACAATAAAACTCTGATTTACTTAAGGACTCCTAAAATGTCAAATGCTTCCTTATCTAAGCATACATTATAGCATCACTTGAATTTACTTTTTTATTATTTGTTTATTAAGGACTTCATAATTCTCCCATACAGGTTGCATGTAAAATCCATTATTTTTCTGTCTTTGTTGTTTTTTTCAGTCTTTGTGAATCATATGAATCTTCCATGTGGAATGCTTAAGTTTGGAGTTGCCATAGTTTTTAAGGCAATGCTATAGATGCCTTGGGTGCTTTGGTACAGCCTACTCCCATGAAAATCCTAGGCTCACAGGCTGATCTAATTGCCCAGAACTCAGTTTTGTTTAGTACTGAATGTGCACTTGATTCTTGAGAGGATCAGAAATGTCGTCCTAACAGGGACCACATGCATAATAACAGAGGAAACAATGGATGGGAAATGGGAAATAATAAGGGAGCAAAAGACAAGATGATAACAGAACAACAAAAGTAATGAAAAGGAGGGGAGGAATTAAATGATCAGGTGTTTCAATTGTTTGTTTTCTGTAAAATGAACCAAAGGAATTGGACAGAAAGATCTCTAATAGCCCTTTGGAGGTTTGTGTTTTGTTTGCTTTTCAAAAAAAAAACAACAACATTGCAAACAATATTAACATAAAGCTGTGATCTCCTATAAACTATTGTCTTTTTTTTTTTTGCTAGCTCTCTATAGTTTGTTGTTTGGGGGTTTGTTTTGGTTTGGAATTTTTTTTGAGTGTTGTGAATTTCTCTTGTAAGACTTCATGCAATGATTACCTAATAGCATGATCTATATTTATACTTTTCACTATTGTAATTTAATAGCTAGAGGTGTTGATTATTTGTCTCTATTAAAAATTTTCTTTTAATATAAGCTACTCTTGTTTCTATACTAGAATCTGGTCAGGATTTACTGTATCTTGTTTCACAAATTTGCTTGAAATACTGTAATTACTGCTAGCTATATTATTAACTAACTGTTTGCATCTCTGTATCCATTAATTTTCTTCATTATCAGTGCCAATCTCAAACTGCAAACATTTCATTAATACAGTCCTCTATTTGTACCAAAAAAAAAAACCCTCTTGGAAGAAATAAGTGCTCTTCCTTCCTAGTGCAGTCTGTTTAAATCAATTCTGTCTACAGAATGCACCCTGATGGAAATGTTCTTTCTAATTTATACTGTTAAAATTTTCACTGTTTGATCTGTTTCAATTAAAAACCGCACAAAACAACCCACAAAATAAACCCCAAACCTAAACCTACCAAAATCCCCAGCAATAAATCCAGGAAAAAAAAAACCCAAACAAAACACATTCAACAAACAAATAAAAAACCAAACCCACAAACACACACAAATTAGATTACCTGTGATGCAATTCATTTACTTCATCCCTACTTGAGGCTAAGCTGGGTTGTTAGAAATACGAATGAAGTGACTGGGTGACTAAATGGTGTGCTCATCTAATTGCTTGTGTCTTCCATTGATAGAGTAAGTATAAGGAAAAGAAAGAATGTAGTCATCAAAAGAAATTTCTCATGAAGGAAAAACACATTTTATACAGTTGAGGAAGACAATTTCTCCAGCAAGACAGTAATGCAGTAATCTTTGAATGCATACAGTATATACCAAGGGAAAATGGCTTGCCAGGAGAGTTATTCTGATTGAAAAACAGCAATGGTTTCTTGTGCCTGAAGAATTATCTTTCCTTCAGAGCGATGGTTTAGGGGCTGCCTTAATAGGTTCCATTCGGTACCATTGCTATAAGGTCACTGAGGGAGGGGGGAAAAAATCATTCAGATAAGAAGAAGTAAAAGGAAAGCTGTAAGGAGGGTTGTGAGAAAATGTTCTAACTGCCCAAAGTCCATAGTTTTTACAACATGGCCTAGATTCAATTTTTTGTCATTAATATGTATTTGTACTGCTTACTCTTGACTTAGGGAACTGGCGTAGAGGGTACAATCCTCAATTGGCACAAGCTGTTGTGATTCTGCTGACATCAATTTATAGCTGTTAAAAGTTCAGGTCCTGAAGTTTGGAAGAAATGGGTAGACAGTGGGAAATAAACATATCTGGTAGATGCACTGTCAAAAACTGTGGGTTTTGTTTGGTAGACAACTAGGCGATGCTTTAAAATACTATTTTTAACAGAAATCAGGATCACAATTGTGTATATGTAGGTTAGGAATAGTCACAAAGAACTTCATGGGGAAAATCCTGCAATATCATCCCATCAGAAAATACTTCCATAGGTTTTCCTAGTCATCTCTACTCAATGTACTAGTTCATTATGTTTGTGTAGAATATTTCTGAAAAGTTTTAAACAAGCTGTTAAAAAGACTTTGATATTGTGTCCTTTGAAGCAAAAACTCTGCCTTTCATTTCTAGGGCAAAGATAACTGCTTTTACTATCTAAAATAATATGTAAAAATATCTATAATTCTACTGGAGAAAGAGTCTTAAACTATACAATCTTTAGACTTCTGAGAGGATAAGATCAAATTGTTTTCAGGTGTTTATTACTTTATTGGAACCAGTGTAAATTCCACTTGTCTCAGCGATACCTCTATGCAGAGTTCATTATGTCCTATTCCTGCAACAGGAAATACTTAGTGTCTCTCTCTATACACACAAGTATTTTAAGTAAATTACAGAATATTATACTTAAGACTATACTGGGCTAAGTATAAATCAAGACTTCTCACTTAGAACAGTTGTGAGACTGACATTGTTACTAAAATATTATTTCATATTTACTACAGGCTACTCAGAAGGTTTAGTCCTGCAATTGAACAGGAACTTAAAAATATAGAATAGTGGGTCAAAAAGCTTATTTTCTCATATCATCGTTATTTTGTCAAGTTTGGGGTTTGTTTTGTTTTGGTTTTTTTGTTTGGTTGGGTTTTTTTAAATATCACTGTATCCAGCTACACAGTAAGATACTTATGTAATGTACTTCAAAAAAAAAAAAGATCACCACAGAATGACAGCACATGGTGCAAATATTAAAATCATGAAGGTGATATTTCGTTAGTGCTTGAACAGCTCAATACAGTTTTCTTCCTATGTTTCAGATTCTCACATACAAAAGAAATCAGTGTAAAGGAACAGTTGTGTCTGAAAAGCTTTTTGACCAGTTCTTTAAAGGGGTAGTAGAGGAATAGCACTATGGATAAAGAGTGAGCATTAAACTGTGTTACAGATTACCTATGCTAAAAGAAATGGCTTTCTTCACATATGGGATTGGGAACCAGACCCAAAAATTCTCATAAATCATATTTAGAACTAGTATTTTTGTTCAAAAGGACACTTTAAATATAAAAGATACTGTTTAAAAACATGTATAGCACTAGAGGTGTGAGATAAGGAAGAATTGTGATCTTTTAAACATTAATGAAAATAATTTTTAAAATTATAGTTGTTTAGGGTAACCATTAGAGTAGATAAATGAGTCTGGATTTTATTCCTCCTTGTGTTTCCTGTACTAAATATTAGGATGATTCCTTTTGTCCATTTTCTCATATTTATAGATGCCAAACAAGGTATGTGGTGCTGTACCAGGGATGATGTCAGGCATGTGAAATACTCCGTATATCAGGGGACAGTTGGTTTCTTCAGATGTAGTTTTTTTCTGATAAGCATGTAAACAAATGACAACCTTTTCCAACAGATCTTACATTCAGTGAAATTTATGTCTTACAGAAGTAGAAGTCTGTATAGCATTTAGGTTCTACATAAATCTCTTTCAGAGTGGAAGATGAAAGATACGTCTTCTGTGTATCTTTTGAGGAAAGGCAAAGTTCACATCTGAGCGTTACCAACATCATCCATCTTGACAGTAAGAGCAGTAGCAACGTATCTAACATACAAGGAAGAGGTATCTGTAGTTTATCTTGGAAATAATCAACATAGGTTTTAGATACTGTGTTGTGGTGGGTTTTTTAAATGTAATTGTTTCATTCTGCATGTGTTGAATTCAGTGTTAAATTTACACCTATTTCAGTCCCACAGATGGGTTTAAAATTCCAATCCCTAGTAAGCTGATCTCATTTTATGTGTTTGGAGTAATATAGAAGGAAAAGACCAAAATATGCTATGACATTTTCCAAACAAATAGGAAATTTTAATCTCTCTTCCCCCCCTCCGGTGTGCTAAGACAATGATATAGTATGGTACATTTTAAGATAAAACATTGTTTTTCTATCATTCTAAGTCTGTGAAAATGGTATGGCATTTAAACAAACTGCAGCTCTTCAGCCTTCTTCATGTTGTTTATTCCTACAAAAGTGTCAATTGCTTCTCCATGAGCGTAGACTTTGAAACTTAAGAGATTTATTAGAAAAACTGAGAGCACAATACTGGGCCTATTGTTTGAAAAGTTTCAAAGCAAATCTGTAATTTAAAAGCTGTAGGAAATGTCAGTTTTCCTGTAGCACTTGAGCACATTTAGAACTATGGAATGACTTGAAAAATACAGATACAAACCAGGATTTTTTTTTTTTTTTTTAACACATTTTGGTGAAAAAAGTATGGCTGAGGTGTTTAAAACCAACAAAAGCTCATTTCTGGTACATAACAACATTGCTGGGATATTCAACTTATTTTGCTATTGTTCAGTGAAGTGTTGCTTGCTTTCCTACTGAGCACATTGTGTTCAATCCATAATGCAAATAGACTCAGTTCCAATTCATTTCATCCCCATGTTTTACTTGTTTGTGTCCCACAGAGCCATTCTTTTGATGCCAGATATCTGCTTACTTTTTGGTTTTGTTTTGGTTTTGTTTTGTTTATTCATTGCCTTGCTGCACAACCGAGCAGCACATTGTATCTGTCAATAAGGGACATTTGAATACATGGCTCTTTACCTAGAATATAATGGTCAGCTGCTATTAAAAATGACAAGGTGACTGTCTCACACAATTTGCATGTTTTTATCGTGAGACAATGATTGATTCTTACCTTTTAATATGCTTTTGCAAATCAGATGGTGTTACAGTTAAAAAAATACCTTTTTAAAAATCTCTCCAGGTTATCTACATTTATACTACACATGGATGCATCCTATATTCATCTTTCATTATTTGTCATATAAAGCAAGCTTCTTTTTTAGGAATTTCTTTCAAAGCTCTGCATATAGATGCATGCCAGGATTGCTTTCAAAATTAGCTAAGATAATTATCATTGTGCTGAGTTATATTTAGTGTTAATGAATTCTTTCACTGGAAAACAAGTAGGATCTGTCAAATGTCTACACAAACGTTCACTACTCAGTTCTGAATCTGAGTCCTTCCAGCACTGCTGAATGTTGGAAATCTCTAAACTCTTCCAGTAAGTGTTTCTCTTCTCAGTGAAGTGCTACAAAGGAATGATTTATATAGCTCCTTTCTTTATGTTCCTCCAGCTGTTGATGGTGCAAACTATTTGTTATTGGTTGCAGATATTTACACCTTTGCTGAATAACACTAAAGCTGGAGTTGTTGAACTCCCCACAGAAAATTCCCTTTTACTATTAAGCCATTCTATTTAATATTTTAAGGCATGTGCTTTCAGCACATTTAGGTGATTTTTGATAATTTCCAGCATTCATAATCAGATCTCAAGTTAGATATTGAATATTTGATTTAAGACTGCATCTGGCTATATAAACATATATGTTGAAGTTGAGGCTTCTGGCAAAATAGTCTAATGTAAGCCTACTGTGCATTTTCTTTTACACCAGGATTTTCTCTCAGACTTCAACTCTCCATTAATCAGTGTCTCTACTGGAACTTCTTTAGCTTATGAAGTAAATCATGTAGTTAAGACCTTATAAAATAATATCTTGAATAAGAAATGATAAAGTAAGTATTTATTAGGAATTTTTAGAATTCTATTCTGAAGAGGAGATGGACCGTTATTTTTCATCAGATTAGTATTCATGAAACCCCCAAACCCTTGTATTCTTTCTTTTAGTGTTTCCTTTCCAGAAATACATTTTATTTACATGAATACTAGTTAAAAGCAAATTCTTAATGCACAAACTGGGGCTTTTACACAAGTGAATGTACAGTATAAATGGAATATGGCAGGCTTTCTAAAACCTCTCAACAGGATCCTAGTGCATAGGCAGTTAACTCAACCAGCTTGCAGTGCGACCAAGCTCTTTACAGCCAGAACCCTACACACACAAGTAATTACTTAGTCTGATTCTGATAAGAGAAAATTAAATGTAAATGCTCTACCTAGCTAATGAATGCTGTAGTGGCCTGAATTTTCTAATCATGAGGTCTCAGAAAGCACTCAGGTCTCAGAAAACTCCAGTGTTTTTTTACTTCTGTTTTGACAATGACATCCAGTCAGTATCTCACGTTCAAGGAGGAACAGAAGTGGAATATCAAAATCATAATGTAATAGTCACACTTATTTCACCATTTAAACATTACAATTTTTTAAGTTATTCAACTTAGAGAAACAAATGTACATAAAAATCATATTGTGTCTATTAGTCATAGACACTGAGAAATATGCTTTTCTTTGAAATGCTTTTGGATTTAAATACATTTAAATTCATGTTGTTTTGTTCTGATACAGTGTAAACAAAGCTGAAGAATTTGATCAATACCTTGCAAAACCCAACCATTGTCAGCAGAGATCAAGAATTTATTTCCCCATCAAAGTGATCATCCTCTAAAATTAATCACTGAAATCTTCTAGAAAGCAAATGGTTTTCAATATAATTCTTTATTAATACATAGATAACATATTAAGGATACATGCTCTTAAATGGGAATAGCTAGATTTATAATTAAATGTCAGAATTCTTTCTTTTGTACTCCGTTTAGCCCTAGTCTTTTTAGTGTTTGTGTCTGTATTTTCATGGGCATCACTAGATGTGGGATCAGGTCCACAGAAGAGATTTCTGGTAAATTAAGGAAGCCTGTGCTACCTCTTTGAATTCTGAAATACAGGATATATACTGAACACTGGGAAGTCTCAGCTAAATTAGTCTGAAATAACGTAACTGAAATATTCTGATCCATCTTAATTTTTTTTTTAAGACGTGAACTTTGCAATTTGCACAGGCCCCTGCATGAGGCCTGGAAGTGTCTGAGATAGATCAACCTATTTTTAATGAATGTATCAATTATCTGACAAAATTATAATCCTGTAAAAGTTCAGCAATTACACGATCAATACTTTAGTCTGAAGGCTTAAGAAATAAGCAAGGACAAGTTTATCTAGCGGAGGATAAATGATTCTTGAAGCAGGAAGCAGATGGGCACTTGATTAGCTTTAACAAAATGTTTTATTCCCGTGGACTTCAACAAACTGCAGAAAATTAGGCTTTGACTAAATGAGTTGTTAAGTGTACAAAAGCCAGTAGAGAGAGTGCTTATTAAGTTTGTTCCTGTTTTTAGACGATGACATAATAAAATGTCAAAAGGCGAAACATTGGATCGACTCAGTAAAACAATAAAAGATGTAATTAAATACTGGTTTTTTTTCTATTTACT
The DNA here is from genome assembly GCA_025331215.1 of Actenoides lindsayi. NCBI lineage: Eukaryota > Metazoa > Chordata > Aves > Coraciiformes > Alcedinidae > Actenoides > Actenoides lindsayi. The sequence goes on along the minus strand of WTSP01013219.1, from coordinate 63,758 downwards.
TGGAAAAAGCAAATGAAGGCAGGCAGATGGGAGAAGAGAGGTACACAAATCAGAGAACTAAGTTTGTATCCATGAATAATATTGTTTTTAAATGATGCTTGCATTAGCCATTGACCATCTGTAATGTAGTAAATGTTCTCTTCGAAAAGATGTCAAGATCTTAAGTGTGTCAGGGAAGGACCAAAGCATTATGGGCTAAATTAATGGAAAATTCCAGGAAAAAAGATTTAATGAACTGGTTAGTTTTGTGAAACGGACAATTGAGATTGTAGAGAAAGATTTGAAATAAACATTTTGTATTAATGAATCATAGTCCTTGAACTAAATCTAAGAAAGGAATAATTTAACTTGATCTTAGAAAGTAACTAGCAATCAAAGGATACTGCAAAGATTTTATGCGTGCTTCTCTAAGAGGTCTTAATCATGCTTAAGTGTCTATAGACTGAAATATTGTATCGCTAACATTATGATTAGCAATATAATCGATGTTTTATTAGGTGTTTGAAAGAAGTTATATTAACATGGTATTAGAATGAAACATTTAAATTGCTGTTTTATTGGGGATATATATTCACATCATGCAGCTCAATTATTATGAAGCAAATAGAGATTGACCATAGTTCTATTCTGGTGAGTCCTCCTAGCATAACATAACAGTGACTATAGAGATCACATCTTTGCTTTTCAAAACTGCTTATGTATTTACAGAGTCAAATAGGAGTCTATGTATAAAGAGCAAGAGATGGCCTAAATACCTAAGATACCAATAAGATCTGAATGTTATCTTCACCTTCTGGATTTTATCTCCAGCCATTGTAGATGGAAAGTTGTTGGGTTTTGGTTTGTTTCATTTTTTTTTTTTATTGATAAGTTTCTATGGAGTCTAATAAAACCTGCATAAAATTTTAAGCTGTAACAATTTCAATTTCTCTTCTCTGGCAGATTGAACAAGATCATTTTTCATCCTTTCATAAGTATCTTTCTAAAATCCTTCCTGAACATATGTATAAAGATGTTATTTTTTTTAAAAACCACATAGCAATATTTGCATGCAAAAATAAATAGGAAGTATAGGTGAAAATAATTTCTCATGCATAGTCTCAAACATCTCATTCTTTACAGCTGAATTCATGATCAAACTATGAGAGCAGTTGCTCTGTCTAGGATTTCATATGCAATGATTCTAATACCTGATGAATTTACTACCTTTTGTTTTTTTCATTGCACTAGTATGTCAGGAAAATACCAATCTATGAAAGTTGTCCTCTATTCCCACAACAATGATACAGTGATCTCAACAGAAGTCACAGTCCACAGGATTTGATGTATTTTGTTAGCTGTTTGAGAATAATCCATTAAGCTTGATATTCAAATATAGCAAAACGATACAGTATATGGTGGGGAGATAATTTGCCTTTTTTAGCTTTTTCAGTGGCAGCTCAGAATAGAACTGCATGTATAGGCTCAGTTCATTAGAAGAAAACATGATGCTGTAAGCATCATAGCAGAAGGCTGACCATTGGTCTAGCTGGCATTTTTGTCCACTGATTTCAGTGAAGGATCCCATCTCAAGTCTTTTTTTTTCATGCCAATTTGTGAAATTCAGTTTGAGCCATCTCGGAAGCTACCCAGTATGGTGCTGATTGCTTTCAAACAAGCTGCAGTTCATCCATGTGGCCAGCATGACAAACCTGGCATTTCCATCCCAAGGAATCATGGAAGCGTATCCCACCATAAGGTTCACCTCTTGAACAAGTTTTTCAAGACACGTGTAAAATACAACAGAGCTTAGAAGGATTAAACAGCTCTCTGTGGCTCAGCTAGCACAAGTAAACAACCCTGACGTTCAAAGGCAACATTATGCTAATGCAAAAAGAAACTACTTTCTGACCAAATATGATGTCCCACCTACTTAAGCTTATCTGCTTTTCGGTAGGAGAATGGGTGTTACTCATGTATATGAAAATGTAAAATTACAAAATACTTTAAATACTCTTTTATTAAGTTACTTAAATATAGGTGCAATAACTCCATATTTTTCTGTTGTCTTACAGCTGTGCAACTTCATAGGATAGAATGAAATTAAAGATGCTATGATAGGGACAGTACGTAGGATGTTATTTAGGATGTACTCCTGCACCATACAAAGTCACAAAACTGTCCCTAGCAGATATTAGACTCACCTAAGGGACAGAATTTTTAACAACAGAGGTACTACAAATGGCATAGAAAGTCTGATGGTTTTTTGCAGCTTATTTATATTGATTAAAGTTTGAGCAGCTTCCATCAAGTTAAATCATTTGGATATCTTTCCCAAAAAGTTTTTAAAAAACGGTTTTTTTCAGACCTTCACACATCTTGTTTGAAGAATTTTTTGAGAAGAAAAAAAATATATCATCCATTAACAGAATACTGTTTTTCCTGGCAATAAGATGAATCTTGATTCAGGTGTAACATACAACTTTACCAAGGATTACATTACCAAACACACAAATTGGTTACATGCTTTAACAAAAGAAGACAGTAGGTTGATTTGGGATTTATTTCAGCAAGTATTAAAATTCAACTCTTAACTTTTTAAAAGACCTTTATGCTGTAGGAATATAGAGTTTCCTATGATAGATTGTGTTTTACCTAGAAAGACTCATTTTAAACTAAGTAGTACACTCTGCTAATCTGTTTTCCTCTCTCCTTTTCTCGCTTCCAAGTACATTACTAACTTCTAGCATAAACTTCCAGGCAAGCAATCCTTCCTGATAAAGTTCATTTAAAAAATAACTAAATAAATGTGTGTATAAAGCAGTACCCAGAACACTGCTGGATGCTTCATCTCACAGGTTTGTATGAGCATCCGGAACCATGCAGCTAGCCCAGTGCTAGCCAGTGCACTGCACCAAAGGTGTAGGCAGTTGTAGCAGCGTGCTAGCTGTCAGAACTGTCTCAGGCAGGCTCAAAATAATGAGTAAAAATAAAGGGACCTTGTCTCAGAAAGACATGGATGACCATTGCAGGCCAAATTTCCTCTCGAAGGTTGAAGAAACAAGGGAGTAGCTACTGATGTCAGTAAGGTACCAACGACTGGAAGTGTGAACAGTATTTGTCCAGGGATTTTCAGTGAAATCTTATTCAAAGTGCAGTGTTAAGAGTTAAAATGTAGTATCCTTAAAATTTATTCTGAAGTCCTCTAATTTCTCTTACTACTCTTTATTCTTCACTTTTCCCTGTCCTCCAGGCAAATACTTAAACCTCCCTACCTACATTCAGGTATGAATTATTTTCTCATCTGCGTGAGTATGTTCATGAATAAATGGCTTAAATGTAGTGAGTTGTATGTTTTTCTCTGGGTATAATATGCCAGTATAGAACTGGGTGGTGTTTGCCTTATTGTCTGTCTTTAGTAAGAGCTATTAGGAGGGGATGAACATGGAAGAGACTCTTCCCACAATTTGCAGTAAGCAGTCTCAGAAAACATAACTATTTAATTGCTGTTACTGGATTTTTTTTCTGTGTGTAATTATATTGCTTTTTTGCAAAGGCTTATTAAAAACCATGCCTCTAAAAATGGAAATGACCAGGCTCCACTCAAGTGTTTTTAGGACATATTCATCGTATCATCATCTTTATTATCATAGTTCTTCCAGCAATATAATGAACACTTTTATTTTCTAGTACCCTTTAATTTGTCAGCATAGCAGTTCTCAGAACATCAATAGTAGGAATTTAATCTTACTGATAAGGCACAGTAAGGTTCAAGAATATCTTGCCTGCAGAGGTTTCTTAAAATTATCCTTTTGATATAATCACTATTTTGAGAATGAGCTTGAGTAAACTGATAAGGAAAAATACAAAATTGATTTACTACTGGTTTGTGATAAATACTTGTAGAAGGAAAAGCTGGTGAGGTCAGTAATTGCACTGAAGACCTGATATTTTCTGAAGTGTTTTCTTCGCAGTGGTTCATTCCATAACCCTTAATGTAAATGAGGAAAATGTATTTCTAGCCTATTAGTAATAACCCCAGTGCTAGAATTGCTAGACACTGAGTCATGATACAGACAGGGCAGACACCAGCACAAAGCACTTGGTCCATAAAAGCTTACAGTGAAAAGAGCTGTAATAAATGGATACAGCAAGAAGAGGGATTGCTGACAAGCACCAGCAGGCTCCACAGCAAGCAGATCTTTTGTAATCAAGTGCCCAGCACTCTGTGGGCCCACACTACAAACTCAGTACTAAAATCAGTTGTGAAGAAAACAACTTAATCTTTGAAACTTTCTCTGATGCCTTGAGGCTAGTACTTCACTATTCTGTCACTTTTCAGATTGGTCTAAGTTTTCAAAACCAAGCCAAGCTAAATGCCTTCACTTCGTTTTGCTGTCAGTCCTTGTTATTTTGAAAGTGTTCGTTTAGTTCTCTGGGTTTATTTCCCATTTTTTTCCCCTCCACGTTTTGTCAATTTTCTAATTACTACATTATGTCTTCCCCCAAACACAATGCAAGCTAAATGGAAATTTTAATTCGTTTTTTTTTTCAATATTAAGAACCTGGTTGCAAGATCCAAATTGTTTTCTATTCATTTCTGACCTTTTGTGAAGTGAATTTATATTCCACATAAGTAGTGAAAGCAACTTTATGGCGAGTCTGCAATGTGGTAACATCTTCATTTCTCATGCAACCATTCATTAATTTGTGTTTAAAAAAAAATAAGTGAAATACCTCTAAATCCATGACTAGAAATTCATAGATTTTTAACTATTTTTTAACTAGCAGATTTTTTAATTAATTTTTTTTTAACAAACCTCTTCTGTGATTAGTAGAAGAAAGACTTGGCAAAACGGAACTGATCCCTGGTCCTCATCCGTATCAGTCCAGAGTTAACTGGTTCACTTTCAGTCAGAGCTAGAATAAATTATTCCATCTTCCAAAAAAATTATTCACAACTCCATCATGCAGTCCTAAACACTCCAGACAGCTTCAGGAGAATAATGGCTTTCTGTTTGTTTCCCTAAAGAACTGGGAAATGACTGATTGGTACAACAGGTATTACTCTTTTTATCCCGTGCTGCTTTTCCCCACTCAAATATTTGAGGTATAATATATATTCTAACAGGTGATATATGTAGCACTGGTTTAGGTTTCTAAATGAGCTTTTATCTGCAAAAGAGGAGGCTTTTGGAAGTTTAAGATGCAGAGCTGTTTTCATCAGAGTAAAAACTGAACGGCTCGTGGCTGTGAATTCACTGCATGCATTTTGAGGTCCCGTTTTCACTGTAATACTGTGTATACATTAGTCTCACTTTTTTGGTTATGATAGAATAATATACAATAAACCAATTGTATCCTTTTGACTCTTGGGTAAGGCAAAGTCTTGTATTTTAAGAAAAGTTTGTCATAAACTAAGATAACTTTTTGCATAATCCTATGGTATTATAGGGTAAATTGAAGTTACGAGAGAGAAGTAAAAAAGACAAAGGATGGGGAAGATGCAGGGCTCCCAGGGGTGCCTGGTTCCTCTGAAATAGTTCTTTTCCTGATGGTTATAGTGAGAGGTTCTCATGGTGCAAGGGAGCAACCAGAAGCCACTATCCATAGGCTGCATTGACACAGGTAACACAGAGGAAGCTTTTTGTAAGCATTTGTGCCCCTGCCTGGGTGAAGTGCTTTGATTTATGCTGAAACAGGTTATGTCTGTAGTACTGTGCTGGAAGTTGCATATTCTCTCTCATTCCTGACTTGCAAATTGTGATGAAAGCTGAAAGGGAAAAAAAGTGATACTTGCCATTGTATGGGTATTTTATGCTTGGGTTAGTGTTCATTCGTCACAGTTCCACATTTCTTCCAGGAATGCACTGTTGGCCTTTTTTTCACCAGGTCTTTTTCATCCCGAGTAAAGACTTCTTTAATGAACTAGGTTTGCAGTGTTACAAGGCTAGAGAGATAAGATTGTTCACTAAATTGCTGGACCAGTGTTTCAGTATTAGTGAAATTTCCACGCTTTGTGTGCAATTAATTTGAAGTTTCAGGAAGATCTTCTCTTTGAATAGGAAATTTTAAGCTTTCAGTTGTGGTAATTGAAATCATCTGACTCCAAAGTATTTCCTTTCTGCAGTTCCAATAGATAAGTCAGAACACCACATTACTTATGCCACTTGCTTTATTCGAATGGTCTTATCTGTTTTTAGTGCCACTAGGGTCTTTCATACTTAGAATAGCAACTTCATTTAAGACTGGATATGCAAAAATACATGTTTGAATTACATAGCAAGAAATAGGGATTTACAGAAGAGTTAACATCCTGTGCATCAGTCCAACTGAGGTCAGAATTAATAAACTAAACTAAAAAAACCTAAAATAATAATAATAAAAGAAAATAAAATAAGCTAGTGATAAAATTTTTTCTTAGACTGACTAGGTGCTTTGCACCTAGTCTTGCCTTGCTGCTTCATCACAAAAGGTAGAGGAAGATGTTTTAAAATTCTTATTAATTTTCTTTTTATTTCTTGAGATATCTCTGAGTTTCCTCTAAGCTTTTAGCAATGAGAGTTGCACTTACACTGCTCTACCGAGTAAACTCCTGTACAGCTCAGATCATCAGTGAAGTAAGAAGTAAGGATTAGCAACTATGTGGAAGAAAGGAATCCTGCTGGTTTTATGATGACCTTTCTCGATCCTTACCTGCATGCATTTATTCCAAACTTCCAGTACAGTGCCTTTCAGGTGTATCCACCACCTTGCAAAGATTTGATCCCTTGGTTTTGTTCCAGCACATCTCAATGCTTTCATGTATCTTTCCTTTGAGAAAGAAAACATATTGTTAAGCTTATTTTGGAAGGTTGTTACACTCGTAGTGAAGCTGAATTTGAGGATATTTTGGTTACTGCAACATTACCTTTTCTACACAACATTTTAGCTAAGTCCTGAACCTTGACCAGAAGTTTTTCCTCCTGCGACTCTGCTCCTCCTTGAACACATATAGAATGCACGTTTGAAAATTTGGTATCAGCATCTTCCTCTAGTTCATTTGCCCTAATTACTGTAATAATGGGGTAACGGAAGTTTCATTATAATTGTGCTTTCAATCTGCATAACATTTTTTATTTCTTCTACAATGTCATATTTTCTGTCCTCTTGTTTGGGAAAGGAGAGACATGCTTCCAAACCTTCATTATTCTTTTCTTGAATTGAAATTTTAATCCATAAGAATTGTGTTACGTGTATGTTTTCCCAAAATTTGGTCTGTCACCCAGTATGCAACTGCCAATCACACGTACAAGGTACTTTATTCTCATGAGAGCACAGTCATGGATGCTGGGTCAAAACCATCACGCCCAACACTTGAAATCATCAATTATTTATACACAACAATCTTAATCATATTCCTCTTTCTAATACATGAACATTGTTGTTCAACTACATGATTGGTCAAAATATCCTCAGTTGCTATGTCAATTATGGTGCATGCTCTTTCTCTTTTCTTAATCACCTATTTCCTTGTTCTTTTGAGGAGGTGGTGTGATCAGGGTCAGTGGTCTGTGAGTCAATGGTTGCAATCTCCTCCTGCCAGAATTCCCTTTTCTCTGGTTTCATTTAGTTTTGGAAATCTTCAACAGTTCTTCACAACTAGTAGATTGGCCAGCTCATTATTCTCTTATAGCCTTTGGTCTAGACTGAGATACTGTATTATTAATTATTGGATCCTGTTCTGATGAAAACAAAAGTATGTTGCTAAGCATGTTACTAGGTACATAATTGTAAAAGCTAAACGAGGCTTTTCCTGTGCTCACTTTAACTAGCTTAAAATATGCCAATAGCCATGTCTTCCAAACTTTTAATCTTTTCTGAACATTCATATAATACAAACATTTAGTTAATTAATCTGAAGCATTCATATAATATTACTTTTCACCAGGATGTCATTACCCTTCTTGTACTGTACGATTAGTCAAATTAGCATTTCTATTTTTCACAAAGTTTATTTCTAAATGCTCTCCCAAAATGAAATCTCCTTCAAAAAAAAACCCCCACACCCCCCAAAAAACCACCACAAGGTAAAAAAATAGATTTAATTTTTGTTTTTTAATGAGTCCACAAGATGTTAACTTTGATTAATCAACATATTAGTTCTGTGAATTTATCCGAAGTGTTTCTTAACTGGTTTGTAAACTATGCATAATTTTTAGTCTCCCTTCTACAATCTGAACCTAATCTGAATGCATCTCCTGATTTATCTGTGGAAATTCATACATGCCTTGTGGTTTTTTTCTGTAAAATGTTACTGGAATGAACACATCAAGCTCAATTTCTGAAGGAACAAAATCATATTTCTGTGATCCTTGGTTCTAAGCAAATCTAACATTTGACTACAGCCAACATGCAAAATCTGTTGTGATTTTTATGCAGTCATACTAGCAATTCTCTGTCAGGGAAAAAGCATTCTCACAACACTAGCATATATCTAGGAAACTAAGGATTTGTTTAAAGTCAAGCATCAAGGACTTGAAAAGCCTACCTGGCAAGGGAAGTGTCCCTGCTTTGAGAAATAAAAACCCCCAAAACCTCATGCTCTTTCTGAGTCCCAGTTGCTGTAAAGAACCGAAGTCAGCAGTGAAAGTTTACAGGAAAAGAAATGACGTCTTAAATGTGATTTAAAGAAAAAATAATTTTTGTTCCCTGCCTGGTCTTAGTCTCAAATGAAGAAAATAATTTCTAATGTCAAAATACATAGATACTGGCAGTGCTGAGGTATTCTTTCCAGCCAAACCAAGCTAAGAAGTTAGTTTCTGTGTGCTCCTGGCTAGAGGAACTTTTACCCTCTGAGGTGGACTGTCCAGAGAGCAGCCTACTACTTACCTGGTTTTAAACTAATCAGGTCATCAGTGCATTAAAACTGTGCAACAAAGGGCAGAGAAGCTGGTGAAGGGTCTAGAGCACAAGTCTGATGTGGAGCAGCTGAGGAAACTGGGGCTTTTAGCCTGAGAGGAGATTGTATTGAGGTGGGGTTGGTCTCTTCTCCCAGGTAACAAATGATAAGACAAGAGGTAATGGCCTCAAGTTGCACTAGGGGAGGTTTAGGTTGGCCATTAGGAAAAACTTCTTCACAGAAAGGGTTGTTAAGCAGCAGAACAGGCTTCCTAGGGAAGTGGTGGAGTCACCATCCCTGGAGGTGTTTAAAAGACATGTAGATGAGGTGCTTAGGGACATGGTTCAGTGGTGGGTTTGGCAATGTTACATTAATGGCTGGATTTAATAGTCTTTTCCAACCAACCCATTCTATAATTCTGTGATAACTTGGGTAGGGCAAAATGTTCCTGCAATGGTGGCAGCAGCACTTGGTAACCATGTGTGAACTGCTGAGCCTGACAGCAGAACAAGCAATGCTGGCCAACCCCAATGCTAGCTATAGACAGCTCTTGGAGCTCTGTCTGAGAGTAGACAGAACTCCACACCAGCCCCGCAGCAAGATTTTGAGCTGCCCTAATCCTACCTGAGGGCAAAGAGTGACAAATTGCTGAGTTAGAGGAAGTTGGGCTGAGGTCAGAACCGGGATATCTCATTTTTTAGGTTTTGACAGTTGCTGAGCTGGAATCGTCTCCATCTTTTTCCTCCATATGTGTGTCCTTTAATCGTTGCATTGACACAAATCTTCAAAAACTTGACAGCGCTACAGAAGTCAACAGGGGGCAAGCTTTGTATGTTCCCTTTTTATGTTTCTGAACAGTCCAAGATTCAACTAAAGGATCATCTAATCCTGTGTTATTGTAAGAGAAGTGCTCTGCGGCACTGTAAGGTATCTTGTTAGGTCAGAAATCATTTATAGTCTCTGACAAAGCCCATTTTTTCAAAGTAAAAAGATGAGAGGATTGAGTGGCTGAATGAATTTTTAGACAAAAATCTTTTGGGGACCTAACCCTTTCTGCTTAACCTAAGAAAAGATCACAAGCTAACAAATTGTAGCAGAAGAAGTTATGTTTTCTTGGTAGAACAATAAAATATAACATATAGGCTGCAGGTGACAGACTTGATGTACAGAGAGCTGATTCAAGAAACTACATCAGCATAAAACCCAAATCCTAGAAACTGCTACTTTAAACTTGAGGAAAAGTAGGATCCAACATTTTGATACAACCTTATGTGGACAGCTATTCATTATTAATCATAACCTGCACTCCTAGCTGCAATTTATGCCTTTAAATATGGAGAAACCTCATAGAAACAAATTCTAGAAAGGAGTATTTTCCACTCTTTCGTGCACTGTGCAAATTCTACAGCGAGGGATGCAGAGCTCGACAAGCGCTCAGCCACCCACATTCTGAGTTCTCTAACAGGTAGCCACAGGCACACAGAGGTCCAAGGTTAAGTGTGTGGTGGGCTAAGTCGTGAAAGAAAAAGATGTTGCATTCTTTCTTTGGGATTTCTTAATTGCGTGTCCTCTTCATGCAATATTCATTTCAGTTGTATGCTCTTGAGCAAGTTCTGGATTCCCTGCATTTTTTTTTTTTTGATTGTGAATGGTGTTTCCTTCTTACTGCAAATTTATTCACAGAGACTATTTTGCAATATTTATTTACTCAGTAGATGATGCAGTGCAGAAAAAACCTCTTCTGTAAGCAGAGAATAAGGCTGTGCAATTCTTTAATTCTTTATTTCATTTTCACTACACACAATAGTTAATTTTATCTGCAAAAGGGGACTTATTTCAGGGTATCTTTCTCAAGATGGGAAAGAAGGTATGAATTGGGTACGTGACAAAGTGACAAAGTTCACAGAAAATGCCTCCTGAGATACTTCATGCCATTAGCATCTTTTCAGTATTCAATATGATCTTTTCTGTATGGGCTTTTCTGAGACATTATCAGTATCTTTCTCTGTGTTAAGTCCAGAAAGCAGTATGATTATACACTTCTTTCACCTCCTCTCCAGCAGAGAAGCTTGGGGACTCTCTCAAGTTTTCAGAACATATTAGAGCTACTGTTTCTGTGATTTTTTGGGTTTTTTTACTCCTTGTTGTTGTGTTCAGGTGAGACAAATTAGAAATAGGGACAGTGTAGGGAAAGCTCTTTGTCTGAAATGAGAAAGTAAAAAAGATGCAGCTTGCTGTGGTCCTGGAGGAATTTACTCCGCAGTCCAGACTCCACTGCTGAAGAAATAAAGGTCTTCCTTCTGGGGTGTTGCTGAATCTTTGGAATGTCCTGAGAGAACATAGAGAATGACAAAGGGAAAGGAATGAGCAGGTGAACTTAACTCAAAAGCTGGTAAAAAGAAAAAAAGACTGTATTTAATCTTGCATGTTACTGAGGAAATTAGCAAAACAATGTCATTTTGTATAACTTGGAGTTTCCTAAATGCAAGTTTTTCTTTATCGTTTTAGTCTCCAAAAGTGATTAAGGTTTGGATTTTAGCATGGGGTCTCAGTCAGCTGAAGGAGGAAAAAGTATCGCTCTTAGGCACAGTAGCATGGTTGGTGTCAGGAGTGGTTAAAGGAAAGCAATTAACATATAGGTTGTCAGAAAAGATTTAAGTTGCACTTTGCAAAAGTGGTAACGTATTGAAACCTACAGAACTGAAGGTGTTTCAGTGGCAAAGTACTGCAGTGAAAATTTCATTAAATGGAGGCACTGGAAGAGTACAAGGCTCTTGTTTTCACATCAGTTGCCTATTCCAGTGCCCGCATATGGAATCTGTTGACATAGTATTCATAAAGTCTCCTGCACGTAGAAGAATATTTCTTCTACCGTTAATCATTTTGTCAGTTGCTTGATGAAGTTAAAATTAATGAACCACTTTATATCAATCTAAAGGAGTCATACGCATGCATACGTATGTATTCTGTCAAATTGTTTTGTGAAGTTGCTTAGTTCATATAATTCAACCCGAAATCTAGTACCACAAATGGCCCAGTGCTTAGTAACTGTTTTACCTATTACATCATCTTACACTAATGCATCAATCCAGAAGCTCATAAGTAACTGCTCACTGTTTTGCTTCATCAGTATTTTTGTGTGTTATATGAAAAGCCATGGTAATGCAGCTTCTGAGGGTAGGGTTATGCAGTAATTAAAAACCTGTATGAAAATGGCCACAGCTTACTATTCCTCAGTAACAGCAGAGTAGGGAAGAAATTTATTTCTTATTTAAAGGCGATTGTCTATGGGTTGTATATTTGGTTGGGCCAAGTTCTACAGTCTCCCAGACTGAGTTATGTCTGTGCTGACAGGAAACAGAAAAGTGTAAGTCTTGCTCATTTTTTGCACATTTCTGTCTTGTTTAATGAAATGGCTTAAATCTCACCGTGATGACAAGTGTTAACTTCCTGCAGTTTTGCACTGTGTTGTGTCATCCGGAGCAAAAGAGCAACAGTTGTGTCCAAAGGAAAATATGAAGTGACAACTTGCTTTGGCCTGCAGGAACATGGTCATGTTCACTTTCTAACGGAGTAGCTAATGTGTGTCACCATTGTACCGTGTGTAATGACTGCAGACTGGAGGAAACAGCTTCCTCGAGGTGAATATATGAGTATCTCTAATATTTACTCAAAATGGAAATAAATAATACAATAATAAGGTACTGGAATGCATGCAATAAGGTATTAAAAATAAACAAAAGACAACAACTATTTTCATGCCCAAGTAGAGATCTCATGGTGAATTCATCTGCAAAATCATAAACTAACACATACTTTATATATACCAAATTCAAGGTGCTCCATAGTATTTAAATAAAGTTTTCTCATCAGTTGTAAACTTTGAATCTATCTAATCTATCTATCTATCTATATATATACACAAAAAACTTTTTCATTTGAAGAGCAGGGATAGTCTTGTGGATGAGACATTTAACTGAAACTGGAAAGATTTCCATTTCTGCCTCAACTTGTATGTCACCCAGTGAACTCTTAATATCTATTGCAACTGTAAAATGGAAGCAACAGTTCATCTCTTCCTTTACCTTTCCTGCTTGGATTTTATTACCTTTAGACCTAATAAGATCTGTTCCTTACTTCATCACTGGTATCTTCAAGTAATCCTGAGCTTAGTTACTCAAAATGTTTCCACTATGTAATAGCCATAACACAAGACTATCAATATTTAAAACCTATTCATTGTCAATGTTCTTTATCTAACAGAAGACTCGTGATGTGTAAGTGCTGAACTATTCCATTTCTCCTTCTTTATACTTGTAAGACATTTTCCTTGTCAGGATTTATTAAGCATTCAGCAGCACTCTTAATGCTAATGTTTACATGACCTGTAAAAGATGTTACCACTGAGGTTTCCAAGGCACCATAGTGATGCTACCTGGTATATAAATGATTCCAAAGTAATGTAAAAATAGGAAAGTGACAATCTATGCACAAAACAGTTTGAACTGAATGCCCAGTTTGTAGGGCAGAAGTGAATTTATGAAATGAATCTGGAAGGACAGCCCAGGCACCATTGGAAGTTACCCTTCAGGTCCCACACAGTCCTCCCTCAGCCAGGAGTATTCTGCTTTGCTGCGCTGTGCACGTGGCAGTTAAATAGGCCCACTAGGAAAGCAAAGACTTGATTCATAAGCCTCCTGCAGGCTTTTCTGGGGAACAGTTTGCTAGTCCTCTCCCTGGAAAGGAAAGCAGATCTAGAAGCTTAAAGAGTGAAAAAATCTACTTTTTTTTTCTTTTTTTTTTTTTTTTTTAATCAGTTTCTTTATTTGTTACCACCGAGGACACTTTTAAGGAATTATTTCAACTCTAAGGACTTGCCTGCAGTAAGCTTTGCTTTCCATTTCCTGCAGTTTTACACACATAAATGCTATTTCTAGCATACGAAACACTAAGAAGCAGTGGTATCAATACGACTTGCATTTTTTAATGCATTTTGCAAATAGCTCTGTCTTTCAAGTAGACAGTTTTAATAATTTTTTTTATCTTCTGCACAGATGCCCTGATCTGCATGTAGACTAGAGGCACTGTGACAATTTTTAAAAGACTTTACATGGAAGAATTTTGTGTATAATGTCAAGTATCAAAGGGAAGCACCAAATCCTTTAACTGTGTTTGATCTCGAAGAATTAAGCTGCATCTACAAAAAGAGTTCTTTCAACGTTTCTAATTAAGTAGCTTAGGAGAAAAAACCACAGCCCTGCTGTTCGTACCACACTCCACACAAGGATGGCACTTCGGATCAGCTGCATGCTTAGTCACACGAGGCTTCCATTCAATTATTCACAGAAATGCACCAGCCTGATTGGAAAGAAAACCTTTGCTGTGTAAGGTTGAATGGTTAGTTAATTCAAAAGCCTGAGGGAAGAGGTGAAGCACTGAAAAAGTGGTAGTGTGTGGCACATGGAAGTTGCATGATGAAATACTGGTTTCGTGTGAGAACAAGAGAATTACTCTCAACTGAGCACTTATATGACTGCATACATGATGTCACTTATTCACTTAAGCTAGACCTTTTTAAGATCTGTTTCCATTTTTTTCCACAGTTATACCATACATCTGTCACTGTTCTCTTTCTTTAAGAGTCTTGCATATTAACGCAAGGAAATGTGGTTCATTTCGCATAGTTTATCAAACTGGAATCAAAGCAGTCTTGATATTTTTATTTATTGATGTATTATTGATTGCCAGTTAGTGAACTGTATCTTCAAGGTCAGTATTTGTAACACAACAGATGAAAAATACTGTCTTGGAAAAGTATACTTCCTTTTGAAATGTGCCGGTAATAATAAGTGAGAAAATCAGTTGTACTAATGGGGAGAAATTAGAATGACAATATTAAATATGCACAAAAATTTAGCATCTATGCATGCCATTGCTAATTGAGTGCTCAGATACCACTCTCATTTCTTGATCCAACCACATAATTTGGAATATTGCATTCAAAAAACCTTCCATGCACTTTTAATATACGAGAAGCAAGTTCACAACAATTATTTAGACAAGTTCTTGGATGAAAATGGAGTGTAACAGAAACAGCAGTGTTGTGTACTCGTTCCTTAACGGTACTGTTGCTAAAATATTTGATATTATGGAGGACTAAGAGTGCTAGCCCAGTCTATATTTACATAAGACTATTACAAATAAAATGTTTTGAGGGAGTGGGACATGCAAAGTTGCCAAAATATAGAAGTGCTTTCGTAAGAAAAAGTGTGAGCATCACCTGACAGAAGCAAAACCACCTGGTATAAGAAAAGTACTGGAAGCAAAGAGATGAAAACAGGCAATGAAAACAGATTTGTTGAAATGAAAACAGAGCTGAAAAGCAATTGGCATGGCATGCGGGCCAGTTGGATGTGTCTTGTTGCAGGACTTCGTGTTCCAAAGAGGCATCTGTGTATTATAAAGGCTAATAGAGACACAAAGTATTGAACAGCACGTACAGAAAGAAACTCCATTAACTTTACTTTATTGTAACTAGTCAGTATGTATCTGTAGAGCTCTGCAGATGTGTAAAGGCAGAATGGCATTTCTGATTCCTGCACAGTTCCAATCAGACAGGTGATGAAAAATACTGTTAAGTGTACCAGAATTTTTCATCTCAGGTTACTACAAGCAACTGAGCATTTATATCACTCCAAAGATGGCTGTACTCAATAACTAGTTGTCCAGTGTCCTTCTGTATACCTTCAAAAATAGCACTTTGTGCTTCATGTGCTCACAAAACCCACTGCCCAAATCCACCCCTGTGCTCAAAGGCATTATATATTGACTGAAGATCTTTACAGAAAATTGTTTTTCCGATTATCCCGTTGAGGACCTTGCTCATAGAATAAGAGCTCTTCCACAAAATTTGACACATTTTCACTTACAGGCTTTTTTAATGACATTTTATTTTCAAGCCTTTCAGTATTAGGGCATCATGTATCCCATTACACGTTTAAGGGTTATAGTAAACAGGGATGATTTCTCAGCTATTGTATTTCTTACCTCTTTCCAGGTCGCCTTAAATCCTGTGAACATGCTGTGTTCTTATTGAAGCTTTAAGATTTTAGTCCAACCATGTAAATCTTTTATCAAATTGGCATTGCTTTTTTCTTACTTGGGTGAGGATCACTGTCATGAAAAAATAATGCAAGTCAAGGAAGAATAGTCTGGCCTATAGCGACCTTCGTCTGAGTGCTTTAGAAGGATTTATAAACTGTTAATTAGTCAACCCTTACAGTACCTCATGTACAACTGGCTCTAGTGAAACTGAAATGTCCACTGTTTTATGGAGGACTAAGCTGCAACTAGGTCTAGAGAAGGAAAGAAAAGTCTAGCCCACAAAATGACCATTACATTTGTGCTGTTTTCTAGTCTGTTTTCTCAGTCTTCTAAGATCTATAGTAAAAATATTTTTTAGTACGTAATAACACTTTTTATGCTTAGTTCACACGGTTTGTAGTCTTTCCTTTCAAGAGAAACAAATCTAACTCTTCAAAGGCTCTTTAGAGATCTCCTTGACATCCGTCATTTACATCTATTCTGGGCTGTGTCTTGGTGCCATCCCTGAGATTTTAGGTGACTGTAACCCAGAGATTTTAAGTAGCAAGCAAGGAAGATCTCCCAGGATCATGTAATTAGAGTTGCGAGTCCTGCCAGTTCTCAGACTTTCTGGCAGTTCTTCTTCTGTGCTCGGATGACTTGAAATAAATGAACATATAAAATCATGAAGACCAGGCACCAGAAAATGTTTAAATATTAGTCATCACGCTTCAGAATCCTCTGGATAGCCAATAGGAAGCAATACAATGAGGGAAGTTTCCCCAGGCCTGGAGATATGTGAGTAGTGAAAGGAGAAAGAGGGGACAGCAGAAAGTGAATTATACATAAAACACTTCTACATGGATCAAAGAGAGGAGAGGGGAAATAGTGAAAAGTAGAACAGTTTCACTCTTTGCTTCTTTTTCTTGTACAGGTGTTTCCATAGAAACTTGAACATAGTCTGCTTTGGGGGGGAATATAACAATTCTTCCATTTCTGTTTAACATTTTAAAATGCTATTCAAAAATTGATGCTACACAAAAATTGCATAACGAGGCCAGCTACTTCCACAACAAATATTTACTAAAGCCAAAGAATATGTCGAGACTTCTGGTAAAATTATGAATATAGGTTCTTTTTTTACATGTCACTGGAACGTTCTGGTCATCAAAGAAAGCTAAGTGCTATCAGGAGATAAAACGGAGCTTGTCTTTCATCTCAGCAGGTGATGCACTCGCATTATATTGGTTAAATGGATTTCTTACAATATATCTGCAATTTCCACTATATGCAAAATGATGATACCTTTCTTTAAAGGGACACTGCTTTAATGCATATTTCTTTGGGTTTTTTTCCTGCAATGTCTAATATCAGCTTCTGTTTAAAAAAATAGTATGTATATATTGCAGTACATTACTATCTAATGAATGATACTGAGACATTGATAAAAATTACATAAAATCAGGCTATGTAAAATAAGAAATGTTCCAAATGTGTTGGTAGTTGATGTATTTTATCCGAGGCTACATATATCTGTAGTTAATTCAGACATTATCATCCTGAAGAAGCTGACAGGTACTTTGGCATTATCACCTCTTGATACTGTCAAGGTAAGAAACATTTTAAAACTAAACTCATAAGCATGGGTTAACTTTCTCATGGAAGCAAGGCATATTTTAAAAGTTAGAAATTAAAGTTGCTCGTTAGGGATGGACATTTTGCTCAACTGTAATCCACAAAACTGCTCCTGCAGAAAGTGCCAAGTTTAACAGGAGCTTCATTATCTAATTTTAGAGAGTGGGTTTGTGTGTGTGTGTATCTACACATGCCCAAGAGCAAAACCCGGAGTTGAGTGTATCACAGGGCAAGGCAGTTACTCCTTTGTGTTAGGAAGCAGGCAAGTTCAGCTCTACAGAGGAATATGGACACTGCCACTAAGCTGTGACAAGTGCTAAGAAGGTGGATATGACATCCCCAGTCTTTGTTAGGAGGACTTTGTACACTTTTTTACAATAGATCATAGAACTTAGTGCCTTTAAAAGAATAAATAAATATTTCAGCAGGGAGCAGAATATGGGATTCCCTATTCTGAAACAGGAGGCCAGAAATGAGGAGCATCACTGGGCACAGGCAAATAGTGTGTGTGGCTAACAGGGGTAGGGTGGGACAAGCAGGGCTGCTGCCAGAGCCTGGGAATTTGGTATGGCAGTGCTTCCCCAAATCCTGTCCTTGGACTTTAACGCGTGACCACTCCAAGGTACTCTGCAAATTTCGTTCACAATGAAACTATTGGATGCTGTCCACCACGTGGAATCCCTTACTCAAATAAGCATGGACACATGTAAGACACAGCTCTGTTTATGGTTGAAAACAGACTGGATGAATTTCAGTCTAAATTTTGATAACAACTCCAAACTATGGCAATTCAGCTCCGTGTAATTATGGGAAAATGAAAAATTTCAGCCAGCTTTCTGCTGTTGATTTTTCCCTCTACAATTTATCTCACTTTTAAAATATCTCCTGTCTATGCTGAAAAATAAATAGGTGCAATTATTTCTATACATACAATATTGTTCATAAGACTTAGATTTGTTCTTAGAAAAATTTGAAAAATTTGTCATTTAAAGATAACATATTAGTGGAAAAACACTGAATATAAGAAAAGAAAGGTTTCTTGAGGTTAAGGCTAAAATACCAATAATATTCTCATTATTAACAATTAATATTTACAGGGTATATCATATCATTTGCTTTTACTGTGATGATTAACAACCAAAAATTCCTATATATTTTAGGATGTCTGTTCTTTCTCTTCAACTGTAAGCATTTGTTTCTGCTTTTTAAATTTTTTTTTTCCTTTCTTATTTATTTGTAAATCTGGATAGATGGTGTAGCATGCATAAGTTTTGACAATATTCATATTGCAGCTGATATACATTTGATATACATTCTGACTTCTTTTTGCCAGTGGAATTATTGCAGTGATGGTTTCAACCTGTGTTCTTGGACGGTCATCTCCAAAGTCTGTCAAAAGGGTCTCTGACTTCTATGAAATTTGAATCAAGTTGTATTGGTTAGTACCTCATAATCTTACTGAAACAGTTAATGTATGATATTTCAGTGTGGAGTTTCCTGATTAATATTGGCAGAATATGTATGGCTTCAGTGGGCTGGAGGCCTGAGTGTTGGCAATGTTATTCTCATTGAATTACACCTTTCATGAACATTAAAATGAGAAATGTAAACTGAAACTAAGAAGTAGTGGTTAATTACACTAAAACAAGAAGAGAGCTGCCAGATGCTAGTTAGACGCTTATTGTACTACTGGAAAATGCTTAACACTGTAGGGATTAGGGCTGACAAAGATCAAATGGGGTGTCACTGAGGATTTCCAAAATTACCTTAGTAAAAAAAGGTCTGGGCATTCTCAACACTTGCCAATCTGGTAAGACTGTTTGCTTAAGTTGTTCATAGAAGAAGCATTTGAAATAACATTTGAATATCAAATAATAAAAAAGCATAAATTACAATTCACAGAATTTTTACAAGTATCAACAAGTGAAAAACATCTCAGCCACAGTTGATAGGGAACATATTAACTTAAAAAATATCTGATATTGAAACTCTCTCTTAGAAGTCTGTACCTCTGGTTGGCATTGCAACTTTTCACTATCAATGCCTTGAAATAACCTTTTGAAGATCTGACATGCACAGTGAAAAAATTTCTCTTAATATGCATCAATTTTAAATAGGCAGAAAAGCATACTTGCACAGAAGAATTTCTAGGGGATCTATTTCATGTTTTATTAAAACAGAATTAAGTATGCTTCCTATTACCTGAGAACTTGACTCCTGTTCCATCTGTACATTTCTGAAATAGATTCATTTTATCTTAAACCTCACAGTTTCAGCTCACTTTATCACAATTAAATATTCTCCTCCCCCTCCCCCCCCCCATTTTATATCACCATGTACAGAGTAAGAGTCATAATATGAGATTCTGTCACAAGTTAAAATCTGTAGTGAATATGGTTAACAAACAATAACCTGAATACATATTATGTATATATATATAGGGCAATCTATTTTTAAGCATGAGAGTCTACTATCATTCAGCTCCCTGAAAAGGCAGCAGAAATTCCTTCTTTGAATCAGGCTAAGCCTTGAGTGATTAAAAAGAAGGAAAAAAAAAAAAGGGAAGAAATAATTTTTCATTGGGCTACAGCTAATTTGGACTTGAAGTTTCCATAAATATTGTTTCCCTAATAAAGAACTGCTTGGTGGGTTCTAAAGTCCTTCAGAGAGTTAGGACCTTGTTTTATAGACCTCTGCTAGTGAATTTATTCCCTGGTTTAAAAAGTCCAGCTGTTTCCAGTGTTGAATTCTTAACTACTGAAATATTGGATTTATTTAGTCATGATGAATAGGACAGCGTTTGTAGCATTAGAGGAGAATTAATTTACCAATCCATAGTAGTAGGCCTCAATCCCACAATTCAAATTTATGGAGACCATTTATGTGAAAGTCAATGCCAGCATTTTACATCATTAAAATGAACAATATGATCCATGGGATGCCAATATAACAGCTCTCCGGGACCTGGAATATTTACTGAGGGACTTTCAATTTACTCCGTTTTTGAAAATCCATGGAAACCACGTCCAGAAACCTCCTAGATATTTCTGGTTTACAGTGCTGGTTCAGGTGTTTGGATTCACAGTCTAGTGTTTGTAGTTATGTTACTTAGTAAATAAATGAGATTTTATACTAATAACGTAAACGAGGCCAAGATGTTACATTTTCCATGACATTTGTTACAGATGTCACTTGATATCCTGCTTACTGTCTAAAATGTGATAGGAAAATAATATTGCACTTTGAATTTCTGATTTTAACAAAATGTTGATTTGATCAATAATAGTACTGATTGTTGTGTATTAACTGAAAAAGGCATTTTAATAGGAATTCATTATGGCTGCAGGATACTTTGGAGGGTGATATTAGAGAAACTGTTTTTCCAAACAGTCACAATTTAAGTGAAGTCCTTGAAGGCAATGACACAATTCCATAAATTTTATAAGCACTGATTTCACTGAGCATTCAATTTTTTTTTTTCAAGTCTTCATATATTTTGAGAGGACTTTTCTTCCTTGGAACCCTGTAGGTGAAATTTTATCAGCATATCTCTCAGCACATTTCATAGTGATCACCAGAACAAAGTTGAAAACTTTAGGCAAGAATACATGCACACGTGTTTTGTATGAAACCACCTGCATGCCACTATCAATACAATGTCTCCTCTAAAGGAAGGTTTGAGTCTCTCACGTGTATATAAATTTTATTATTATACGTGGGAAATTCTAATTTTTGCCTTCTCTGATATGCAAGAAGAATAATGTCTGTAGGCAGTTTTTCTTTGGAATACATCATACCTAAGCAGCTGCACTGACAGACGATCATGCACATCTTTTTAGAAGATCTTTAAGTAAGTGGTGTATTATTTACAATTACACAGAATTTAAAAGTCATAGAGTAGCAAGACCAGATGTTATTTATTAGCATATTGTAATTGGTGATATTTTTGTTGTAACTTCTGCCTCTGTTGACAGTAAAGCCATGTTTTATATTGAGATTTCTCTTTTAACTTTCCCACCCCTCTTTCCCCATAAAACATAAACCAATAAAAGCTGCTACAATAAAATTAATTGTCAAAGCATCTATTATATGCATTTCTGAAGAATAAAAAAAATTAAATCTGGCATATAATATCCAGGACAAAAAAAATCTTGATGCAGTTTATGTAACTTTGAGATTCATTAATTCATCTTTTCCCTTGGAGAAGCAGAAGTAAGTCTCAATTATGCGTCAAAGGACTGTATCCAAAACTACTTTCCTTAGTCTAGTATGTGTTTTGTATTGGTAGATAATGAATAAGTCAGACACAGGTTTATAGGTATACTGTTATTTATATAAAACTGGAACTACTCATGTGGGTGCTTAAAAAATTTCACATAGCTTCTGGAACATGAAAGTTGAATTTTCCAGAAGAAAATACTGATTTAACTTACGGTCACTGATTGTATTATAAATCATTAGGGTCTTCTTTCAGTGTATATACACAAATACAGTAGTGTTTGCTTTGGCAGTAGTGTTCTGGGGACGCTAGCTGAAGTAAGAAAGGAAACTTTAGAATGGCAGTGGATCTGTCTGCAGTCCCTAGAGGCTCAGTGGCTTAAATTCTGGGTGCTTGAATTATGTACACAAAAGTAGTTAATAGGAAACTGATGTTGCAGTACCATCGATCGCAAATCTTCTCTTGTATGTACTGGGCATTCAACAACTGTAGTTTCTTTTTGAGTAGCCCAGTTTCTGATTAGATTTTGGTTTTAACTGTTAATTTGACAAAATTAACAAAAAGACAAATTTATAAGTAAATACGGTTGTTGTGAAATGCTTTTCTTTATTGGAAGGCTACAAGCCAGTCCTCTCACTGTCAGTGATTTAGGATAAAGAAACCCATGAATAGCAAACCCCAAACCCTTCCCAGTCCATTAATATTAAACTTAGTACGTATTATAGATAGATCTATGTTCAGATGCAAAGCATAGGTCTGTTATTTTTGGTCTTGCATTATTTTAGACCTGTGCTAGCCAGTGTGAAAAAAACATAACAGGAATTTCATGCAAGGCCAGAAATCTATAAGGACATCGATGAGTGCTGATAGCTATATTCATATGAGCAGCTGTGATAACTTGTTCTCAGAAGGATAGTTCTGAGATTGCTTTTTAAGATACATTTGTAGCCACGTAGCCCTGGCCAGCCTGCTGCTTTTAAACCTTGATACTGCATTATCTGTCCTGAAGGACCAAGTTACTTATATTTTGTGGGAATTACAGACATCTCACCATTTGGAAAAAGAGAAAATTAGACTCAAGTGATCCAAACTGAATATTTTGCAGACTGAGTGGCAGGTTAACAGTGGAAAATGGAAGTGATGGGCTCAGTCATTACTTAGGAAAATCCATCAGAGTCACAGAACTTGTTGACATCTGGGACAGTCTCACTAATTTTAGTGAAAATAACACAGCTAATAAGGAACTTGTAATGGGATTCAAT
Source organism: Actenoides lindsayi (assembly GCA_025331215.1). Classification (NCBI taxonomy): domain Eukaryota; kingdom Metazoa; phylum Chordata; class Aves; order Coraciiformes; family Alcedinidae; genus Actenoides; species Actenoides lindsayi. The sequence continues at coordinate 40,699 of WTSP01013219.1, read as the reverse complement.
GCAGAGGTAATATGACTGATGGTCAGAAGAGTTACATGATGTCCTCACCTCGGTATTCGCTCTATGAGATTGATAAAATCGTTTGACATTTCTGCATCACTGGTTCATTGTGAGACAAATAATGCTGATCTATCTTGGTAAAATTCAATGAAGTCTATTGATAAAATAGGCCATGTTTTCTGCTAAGTAATGCTTACAGTTAAGCTCTTCTGTGATGCTTCAAAAGTATTGGAAAAGGAGCTGGAAAACTCTGCTGGCACAGGTGTGTGTGGATGTTAAAGGTATATTATTTGATGCAAAAATCATTAGGTGGGTTTCACTTTGAAGAACAAAACATGGACATGAGATATTTTCTTCCAGTGTAAGGAAACTGGGATTCATGGCAGAATAGCAGGTTCTTTTTGAACTGAAGAAAACCATGACAGAGAACCTGTGTGATAGTAGAAGTGAATTTTTTGGGTTTTTTTCCCTGTTATGGAGGATATTTCTAATATTCTTATCACAGCCATGCATACAACATACACTAAAGAATGGAGGAATGTAATTATACATTTACCACATGAGATCAAATTATTCTTCTGTGCTACTATCTCAAACAATAAGCATTTTCATACTAAAACTGCTTCTGTCAAACTTCTTAACTATTAGGAAATTATTGGGTTGAGGTTGAAGTTATTAAGTCAAGAGTTATTAAATTATCACACTTATAAAGAATTTTTGACTTGAGAATTCCTGAGTCTGCTTTTGTGTTTTTGTCAATACTGATGTATGCTTGCTTTAAATGCCTGTACTTCGAATGTAAGGACCTTTCATGCCTGAAAGAGATCATCTTTAGTATTGGTTTATACTAGTTTTCTTACTTCTTGTGAGCAGGAAATTCAAATTAATGACAATGTATGAATCTGTGAAGGCAGATTAGAATTAATAAGGAAATTGATTAAATATTCAGTATGTTGTATCTTTCTTTAAACAATGGCATATTTATATTTTTAAGCAAGTCTGATAAAGCAGATTTATTGTTCTATTCACGTCTTGATTTAGGGTTTTTTTCTTTGTAGTTGTCATTACAGGATAGTTACTCATAATCCCTTTTACCTCTGCCCTGATGTATAAGTAGCTAGTGTAAACTTGTACTTTGACCATGTTTTAAATCATTCCCCCATAAATTTCATAGCTGGACAGACAGTGGGTGATCTTGAAAGTGTTTTGAGGAATATTCATGAGCATGGAGCTTTTAAATTCTTAAAATCCTGTTCAGACTTTTCTCTTTTTTAGCAGAGCTTCATGGAAGCTATTCAGGAATAGCAATAAAGAATACATTGCAGTGTATGACATTCCATTTCTTTGTAGCTGGGGAGATTAATGAACTTGCCTGTTAGGCTGGCCACCACTATCTCTAGCAATAGAGAAATAAAATGCCTGTAATTATAATGCAGTCTCTCCTGCTTAGGTCAAATGCAGCCTTTCTTTCAAGCAGGGTTTTTTTAGATTGTTTCTCTTTTTAGTTTTTACTATATCAGCATGCCAGCATTTTAAGAATGTTGGAGTCTATTTCATTCTAGCCAGAAAAGGTAAATTTAATTAATTTAATGAATGTAAAGATTAAGCCCTGAATATTCAAGCTAAGGTTAAATTTAGACACCTAAATATGTGACCTGATTTTTGAAAGAACTTCTGGAAAAGAGGTAATGTCTAAAATGAAAACACTTGTGAAAATGGAGTATTATAGTTATGGTATGGAATGTTAGGGACTACAGGAAGGAACATGTTGCTCTGTCTAGAAATTAATCAAAAGCAAGACCTACCTAGTGGGGATCAGGTTCAAGGAAATATTTCCAAAAGAAGATTATAATCAGACACACTTACTCGGCTTCCGCCATTCTCTTGCACATCATCGTATTTTAAATGTTTTGTCCCAGCTTTCTAAATTTTATTATGATTAACTTTATTTCCAAACGTGGCATTTGTTTCCTTTAACATTTTGTAATACATGATCAAGATTTCCAAAGGCTCTTCTTAGGTTGTATTCCAAAGTCCATCTTATTCCTGAGTGGTGTTCTTTTCATGGCTTTGTGCTAAATTATTCATGTGGATTTCATTCTGCAATCCATTAGGGGAACCTCTATCTCTTGATAAAATCAAAACCAATTTAAATGGCATTTTCAGTATGTAATTAGAAAAATACTATTAAAATACGTATAAATAAGTTTAAAGAATGCACATTCTCAGACACGTAACTTTTGCTTCTTTTAATGCATTTCAAAACAAAGCTTATAGTGTCCTGGGTGATAAACAAGGAGTGCTGACAGGTGTACTGTGGGTGTTTCAGCAGAAGGAAAAAGAGCTGTTGTTCTGTTGGGTTTTTTTCCAAGAAATAGGAATTTTTGACCAAACAAACCTTTAGTTTGACTAAACCTCTGCACACCTAACTGGCATTGTGATTACCCCATTTAATGTATTTTTATAAGAAATCAAAAAAACCCTTTTAGTTTCCTTCAATTTTTCTTTCTCTTTCACCATGGCACAGCACGCATCAGGATCCAGACATGCAAATATTCATGATTCTCCAATTAAAAATAAGACTGAAAAAAATTAAGAAAAAACAAAGGTTATATTAGATGGCTGGTGTGACAAAGTCAGTGAGTTTTATTTGAAGTCTTAGTAGTACAGTTTTAGAAATTTTGAGATTAGATAGAATGTATTGAATATCTTTGTGTCGTGCTCTCCGTGTTTCAACAGTGACAATAGTAAATATTCTGCTATTCCTTTCAAGACCTGAATATTCTTTTAGAAAAAAGAAACTACATACGGCTAAAAATAATGGATGGAAATTTATCTCCTACTTGATAGCCACAGCCTTATCCTAATGTATCTTAAAGACAGGGATATAAAATTAACCAAATTCATGGAAACAGGCACAGGGGCTCAGACTTTCCACAGGTGCCTAGGGAAGAGGCAAATAGTATGGTAATATTTTCTCAAAGAGGAAACAAGAAGGAAACACACAGATAATATTATAAGCAACCTAAATATTCCCTTTATTTTGCTGCTTAATACTGGTGGGCATCCTTGCATAGCTTTGTCTATGATGTTCCTTCTTATGTCTGAGATGTCCCTTTCTTATGAAACTGTTCAGAAACAGTATGAGCTACAATAAGTAAGCAAATTATCAATGCCAAATTAATTGCATATATGATATACCTTACAGTACCAATAAGTATTTTGTTGAATATTCAGATACAAAACAGACCAGAATGAGTTTATTCCTAGCACGCAAATGTATTTTGCCTTGAAGTATTCTTATCACAAAGCTTCAGATTTATCATTTTTCCACGCTGCTGCACGTTCTAGGAACCAGGTATGCTTAAAAAAAGTTCATCTTTCATCCTTCAATGAGCTAATTAAGCTAATGCAAAAGAGAAATATTATAGAGGTATGGAAATGAATTGTCTTTTTTTCCATGAGTCAGTCATAGGATTACAGAGCTGGGTGCCAGGATGTTAATTTCCTTGCCCCACAAGTATTTACAAGCACTGCCAAACTGTCTGTTCTTATCAAACTTTACTTGGTTGCAAGTGAACAAAAGATTTTAGATCAAATTTCATAATTCAAAGCAATTTGATTAATTACTAGTCATGGATTAGATAGTTGAATAAAACTCATACTCTAAAGCATAGAGAAATAACTTGTAAAATCACTGAAGAAGATGAGAAATTTTTTTTCAAATTTCCCGTCACTGTTAGTTGCTTACTAATACCTAACAGTGTAAAATGGAAATCATAGAATGGTTTGGATTGGAAGGGACCTTGAAGATAATCTGAGTCCAAGCCCAGTGCCATGGGCAGGGTCACGTCCCACTAGACTCAAGGTTGCTCAGCGCCCCATCCAACATGGTCTTGGAATCCACAATGTACAGCTAACTTTTCTCAGATTTCTAAGAGTTATCTTTATTTCTGCCTATGAAAAAAGCATAGCGCTCTTGCTATATCTTTCTTGTAACAGTATTCAGCCAGAGGGTTTGCCAAACCCCCTCAGACAACATAGTAAATTGCCACGGTGAGAAAGCCACAGTCAGTCCCAGCTCCAAATGTCATGAGACATGAAGAGAAAGACCTCAGCCTGCCTAAGTCAGACGGAGCTTTTCACAGTACCAGCTGTTGTGCTATTCACATAAAGCTTGGTGCTCGTACTTTGTTCGGTTTATTGTTTGCTACCTCCCAGCCAACGTTTGTGCAGCGGCTGGCGGGAGATGCGCTCTTCCCCTGTCTGCTACGGCAAGACAAAAAGCTGAGCTTTTCTTTTTACTGCTCACAGGCTGGTTCTTCCCACTGACCAGTGTGGGTGTCTGAACACTGGTTTGAGTTCAGGCCTGCTGTGGGGGGCTGGCAAAGGCCTCTGAAAAACTGAACCCAGGAGCAGGGTGGTTTACTTGCCCTACCCCCTCTTACGCAGGTTTGCCCACACTTTCCCCAAAGCATTTTGACAGGCCTCAGGGTCTCTGCTCAACTAGCAGACTCCTCTGTGGCAATAAAATAGTCCCAAACAATATTCCCACACTTGGTGTATTAAACCACGGGAAACAAAAGAATATCCATAAACAGCGTGTGTGTGTGTTGCTGTTTCAAAGGCACAAAGCAGAACTGGCCTCCATGCCCGGCACAGGGGCCTGCTGGGGTTTGCACACCATGACCCGTGAGTGCGAGCAGCTCGGCCCCCCAGAAGACAGGCACTGGCGGCCACACACCTACAGACCCAAGCAGAGGCGCTGCTCGATCTACCACCATGTCGATCGAGCCTTAGAGAGAGGAGGCCTGAGGCCCCATGGTGGCCTGCAAGCCTCTGCCCACCTGCCCCTCTCCCTCCCGGGACCACCTGCCAGGGGTGCTAAAGGCCCAGGTGAGGCAGGATGGGTGTGGTGGCACAGGTGAAGGGGAAGCGGCAGCCATCTTGTGGAGGGGCAGGGGAAGCGGCAACCATCTTGTGGAGATGCAAGGAGGCAATTTCTCTCGCAGTGTGCTCAGGACTGTCTAGGAGGTGCATTTGAAAGTCAGTAGTGAGGAGGAACAGAAACAGCAGAAAGAGTACGTAGGCAGAGGGAGCTTTTCTTTCAAAGCTTTGTCTGTTATCGCCTCTTTTTGTATTTCTAAACCCGAATGTAGCTTTTGAGAGCAGAGCGTTGTCTTAGCGCAGCCACTCAAAGTAAAACGCGCTGACTGACCGACAGGCAGCATTTGTGCTCCGTGCATGCAGTCTCCCCATGTGAAGTGAGGTCATGATACTGCGTTCTCAGCAGTCCTTTTGTTTCTGTGTCCATCCCTCCTGCCCTGCTTTCTAATGTTGATTTTGGAAGAATTATTACGATCTCCACATGCCAGCCCTGAGAAGCTCCTGCCGGCAGCCTGGCTCTACTGTGGATATCTAAAACTGTGCTTGAAATGACATTTTGCTTTTAACCGGTCTCCCAGAGGAAGAATTTTGGAGGGTGGAATATTTGCTGCATGGTATGGAAAGGCACAGTCTGGTAATTTGATTATGAAATGTAGTCATAGCAACTTTGCAGACTAGAGTGGTATAGGATCTGGGTTATGGGCTGACTATATTAAACTATTTACATCCAGCTCTTCAAAGCTCATGTCTTTACTGAAATCAGGACACCTTAAATATCATTAGGGCAGTGGATGAATCTCTTGGAATTTCAATAGGCAGTAGCTGTAAACAGCAAATTATATGAAGTACCCCAAATCCTACGAAACGATGATAATGATGCCCATTTGTCTTTTTCTTCTCTCCTAGAATAATCTCTGAAGATGATTCTCAGTCAACAGCAGTCCTGCAAACCCTCCAAAAGCTAAGCTGAAGTGCTGGGTTCTGGACCATCTTGCAACTCCAGGCAGGAAAGCATCAAATGCCATGTTGTGGTGTCTTTGAAGGCGCATCTACTCCCATCATGAGATGCCAAAGGTAAGTTTTAACGTATGGATGCTTTTTCTTTCCTATGGTCATCCGTGATATGATGGTTTATATGTTTACACAATTTTGGTAGATTTTTCTCTTCTAGTACTGTGGCTCTACAGAGAGTAGGTAGGTCAATCTCCTCCTAGTAGTTAGGCCAAGCAGAGAGGAATTTAAGCTCTAAGCAAAGCATATGCTGAAAAAAAGCTTTTTTTCTGTATGATTGTTTCTAAATAGCTGGAAGAAAAAATTAGCCTGAGTGTATTGTGTGGTAATTGAAACCCTTCCGTACTGTCCTTCTCTCAGGGGATGTGCACCAAAGAGGAATTTCCTGTACAACACCAGAGAAAAGCCTAGATTTAAAGCAACAGCTTAGTTTGGTTGGGAAAGAGGTCTATCACTACTACTGCTAGTGTGAATGACATTAGTGGAAACAGATGAGTAAAAGATCAGAAATTGATTGCCATCAGTATTGCTTCTCTCCAGAATCTTAGTTATGTGCTTCATTCTGCTTCAAATTTCTCCGTTGTGTTTTGTGTCTTTTGTTGAAAAAGCTCAGCTGTTTGATGTAAGCATTTGATACACACCTTTTTTGATACACAGGGTTTTTTCCAAGATGTGGAAATACATGACTAAAAATATTTACCTAGATCATCTCATAATTTTGAGAAAAGGAGTTGAGAAACATTTGGAAAACTTTTGTAGCAGTGTCTCCTGCTGAGGGGGAGATTGTGGGTGTGTACATCTTCTGGAATGTAAGAAGGGAGAACCAAGATTTGCTCTTTTGGTGCAGATGCTTTGTACAATTTGTTCCATGTGCTGCAAGATACTGACAAGGGAGTGTGCACATTTTTATTGGAAGTTTGAGTTTTTTTCAAAGCTGCCACAGAGTGAAGATATTTGTTGTCATCTTTGCTTCTAGTCTGTGCTGAGTGAATATACTCTGTCTAGAACTTACAAAAGCAGAATTTCATAAACTACTTTCATTTTCCTTGCTAATTAGGGTTTTTGAAAACTTTAAATTCTCCATTTTGTTTAGGGATAGAGCCCACCACTGCCTGTTATTTGAAGCCAGTGGAATTAAAGCAGCAGAGAGTGTGTCTGTTTATAACTTGGAAGCAAGAATGGCTCTGGTGTGAAAACTTTTCCCCTTGATTTTGAATAAAGAAAGAGACAGTGATTTTCATCCTGGTCTGAGAAAAAGTGAAGTCATAGTTGCTCTCCCTTGTAAGAGTATCTGATATTTGGTTTTCTTTTTCCTTTTTGAAAATTGTGACACTGGAGCAAAAATTTTTTTTCAGGAAGCACATTAAGAATAACCTGTCTTGGACATTCACTGAGTTATAAATGAGCAGTTAGAATGTAATGATAAAAAAGAAGGTATCTGACCTTTTCCAAATGGATACTAATATTTATTCAGGGTGATTTCCTAGGCAATAGTTTCCTACCTAATGAGTTAGGTTAACAAATTGGTACCTTACCCGTCAATTAGCAATTTGAGGCCACCGGTAAACAGTCAATTAGCGCTGTACTGCTTCTGTTCTGTTGTAAGTCAAACCAATTGGTAATTACCACTTCTCTTACAATTTCTGGGCATAAATACCTGACATAAACCAATTCTGTATTGCTTTATCAAATACATAAAATTAAAAAGTCTGGAAATGCAGGAAGGACACTTCAGAATAACTTGGGGTTTTGCTGAATTTATTTATGCCATGTAGGAACAGTGTAAGATTACGACATGTACAGCTATACACAAATAATTTGTTGAGCTGGAGTCATGCTCTTTTAATTAGGAACTACCTTTTAAAAAGTGCATCAAGAGTTGCACTGGGATATAACTGGGATATAAGAAAGGTTAGGTGATGTAAGTTGGGAAAAGAGCTTAAAAACCCCACATGGTTGTATTACTGGCAGAATTAACTTGGTGTATTGAAGATACGGATCTGATTATGTGTAGGGTTTTTATTTGGTATGAATTGATGCAGATCCTTATGAAATGCTATTCTGTAAAACTTTAATATATCCTCTACTTCATGTAAGTTTTCCTCCTGCATCTTGAACTTGAGACTACCGCAGTCCAAATGGCAATTGGAGATAATTCCTGACACGGTGCTTCTCTTCTGTGATGTGATGGGACCAGAGGTGACAGGGAATGGCTGCTAGCCTACTTCTTGGCCTCTTTTCCTGATGTTTTTGTCTGTTTTGGTTATTTCTGTGACTTTCAGACGTGCCTTTAATGCAGGAGAAGTGCTATTTCACCAAAGTAGAGCTTTTCCCTTTTATTTATATTTAAGTTTTTTCTGCTTTCCAGAGAATAGGCACAGTCTGCAAGGCTTGTCAGCAGCATAAGCACGTTAGACTTCGGCTTTACTTCACAACCATATAAGATGATCAAGGTTAATGGACCTCCAAGATGCAACTTATGACCTAAAGAAAATCATAACAGCTCTCGTCAGGTCCGATTATGATGTCTTTGTTGTCTTTTTGTTAAATCTTTGAGGTTCTTTGATCTTTTCCCCCTGTTACTTCTTCAGAAAGGATTTTTTTTTCTGTGTGTATCCTGAACTTTTATTGAAAACGTAGGAAGCAGCATGCACTTACTTCAAGCTCCTTTGCTAATGCTTTTCTGCCTCCATCACTGGGAAGGAATTTGGAGTGCACTTTGCACCAACCTTTCTAACATCCAGAAACCAGGAGAGTGCAACATAAAAATTAACTTCATACTACCTTCTTTACTACATAAATAATGAGATATGTTAGAAAAAATATTCCATATTCCTAGAATATGGAATGCATATGTCATCACTTTGTGATCAATGTGTATTGACACTTGTGGTGGAAAGTGGGTTGTTGCAAATGTTCACAATGCCATGTATCGGGAGTAAGCTGAAAAATACTTTATCTAGGAATTTGGAGATCTATTTCTGCAATATTCCAGCAGCTTTTTTTCTGATCTCCCTATCCTAATTATTGTGTTGAGATGGCTTTCTGTGAAGTTTGGCATCCAGATTTTCCTCAAGATGTTCATGGGAAAGGCTGCTGTGAGGAGCTGGTCTGTCTGCCAGCATCTGAACTGTGCCTTTGCTCACTCTCTGTCAGACAGGGTCTTGCAAATGTACCATCCACTTTCTTCATGTGGGTCGTCATATGGGAGTGGAATTATGTTTTTGTTATGTCCCTGACCAGAATAAAATATTCCTGAAGTCACAGTCACATTGCTTGATGCTGCACAATGGTAAGGCAAACACTGTGACCAGTAAATGAGAGGACAGATACATATATATATATATATATATATATAGTTTTCCTAGGGTGAGAAGGAAAGGAGGAAAATAATGATGAGGGTAGTTTTAAATGTAAACCCATTATTATCATGATAATGATGTCTATTAATATTTTCATTTTAATAATAAATATGTATACTTTTGGCAAATGGAAAATGAGGGAGTAGCTTCCTACCACTCTTCTATTTACAAGGTATGCTTTTCATACCATAATGTGCCAGCTGTAAAACAGAAAACTATTCTAATAAGCTATGTTAGTGCTGAAATAACTGCTAGAATTAATGATGACCATGTGTTAGTGGAAGAAAACAGTTTTAAACAGAACACAAGCAATGAAATAACCATGCTGCAGTTAAAGTAGGTTGGTTTGTTTGTTTTCTTAGTGAGATTTTCAACAGAAGGCAGGTGATTGTGTTTGCAGAAGGCCAAGGAACCCTACTTAGTCTCATTTACTTATTAGCAATGAAATGGAGAGCTCAAAAAAGTGAGGCATCATACTATATACCTGAATTCTCTCTTTAAATTTGGTCTGAGTACTTTAAATGCAAAGAACTGTCTTCAGCCAGGGAAATTAATGAATATTGCAGGGAAATCTTACGCTAATGGATACTACAGTCAAAACTAAATCCTTTGTTTCTCTCAGTTTTACCAAGTTCATCTCTTAGGATACGTTGTCTGAATTATGTCAGTTTTTAACAGAAGAGGCAATTCTTTTATTAAATAACAATTCCATTAATATCTTGAGGGGCAAAGGGGAGAATACTGTAATTTGATTCTTGGTAGGTCTTTTGCTATACTCTCTCTGCTGATGTCACAGTCCTGGTGGTGCCACTGTGCCACAAAGCTTGCTATATCTTGGGTTGGTGCCTTAATGATGCTGCTTACTGGTTTGAAAGATTGACACCAGAAAAAAAGATCTTAGGGAAAGAGTGTCAATAAAGATGAAGAATGGGAGAGGAGAGTGTGCTGCTTCCTGAATGCAGTGGATTTAGCCGATCCATTGCACACTGCGTACTACAGCTCCCAGGGAAAATCCATGGAAAATAGTATCTTTTTACAATTAAGATATGCAAATGAATCGAAGTTCCTTACACAGAGCTGTCTGGTTTCAGAGAAGATAAGACCTTTCAGTTAAATAACTCCCACAAGTAAAATATGCAATGTTTTCTCTTGCATATATGAGCTTAAAGCTCCTATCTATTACTAGATATTTCTATGCATAATAGTGCAATCCAGAGCCTTCAGTGAGATTTAGAAGAAAAAACCCACAGATTTATGGGGGGAAAAAAAGAAAGGCATGGGGGTTTAGCTTGCTTATTGCTGCCTAGAAAAAAAGAAGTTTTTCTTAGTATTTCTTTGATTATTACTTAAGTTATTCCAATAATTAAATAGCCAAGAAAAATATATACGCTTTTACTCTGAAAACAACTTGTGTATAAAATTGTTTATACTTACTTAAGTCATCCTTCTACCAAACCAGGAAACAATTGCAAAAATCTAGTACTGGTAATACTTTAATGAGAATTTACAGTGTATTTTATACTCTAAAGATGCTAAATCATAGGCATAGGTAATAAATATATTAATTGCACTTTTTTCCTGTGCTCACAAATTAGCATGCAAATCAAACAGGTTGAGGAGTCACTGAGTTGGTACAGAAAGGCTAGCTCGAGCTCATAACCCTGATGTGCACAATATTTGCCCGTTATCTGTTCAGCTGAGTCATTCTGAATTTGAGCCCTGGCAGCATGTCACAGTCAGGCCCAGTGGGAATGCTGAAAAAATCCTATAGTTGGGACTTGCAATCCGAGAAATTCAGGTATGGGCCTCTCCCTGTTCCTCCCCCCAGAAATCAAAAAAAACCTCTCTTAGCATCCATACCTACTTCCTCTCTCACGCTGCGTATCGTGAAAACTTTAGCTGTCAGTCTCAATTAGCTTAGCCTGCTTTGTTTCATAAAATAGTTATAGACTATATGATTTTGACTCATAAAAGTTCACAACATCAAGTCTTGCTTAAAGGACTTGGGAAAGACCCTTCTATAAATGGATCTTTCAAACAGTGCTCATAACTTGCTACAGATTATTAATATTACTTTTGAAACTAGTTTGTTTTGTGTTGATTTTGCTTTTTTTTTTGGTAATTCTTTGAGCTTACTTCAAAACAATACCTTTACTGCAACAAACAACTATATGCAGTGCAGATGAGTCAGGTGATGTTAGCTTAGTTTTGTAAATCAGTGTTTCCTTAAGCACGTTGCTCTCTAAAATCACAACAGAGCAAAGCAACATCATGCAGAATAAATATGCCCACCCAAGTACTACTTCTGAATAAAATAAACTGGTTTAAGCTTCAGGTCTTTTATGAATAAATACTAGGAAATATTTTCACTGTTTTTTGTGAAAGTGGAATATTTTTCTTTCCAATTTCAGTAGTATTAAGGTGGAAAGAATATTGAATAAATATGGTAAGTGTTCATGTAAAGCCATCTTCTAGTTTGAACAAAGCAGTCTTCATTGATATAATCTCTTGTGGTTACAGCAAAACTTGCAATCAGACCATTAATGATGCTCATAATGACAGATAAATCTTATGTATTAAATAGACAAGAGACATAAAAGGAGGGACTGGAAAGAGAGGTGGAGATAGTGGGTTGTAGCAGAACAAGAAATAGGTTTTGATTTTTACATTCTTCTGACAATATTCTACTGTTTCATTTTCATATTCATGTAAGTGTTCTGGGGTTTCCGATGGATTTTGGGATGCTTATTTTAGTACATGGTTTAATAAAGTGGAGGATTACCTCTGCGGAGAAAATTGCCCAAATAAGTAGAACCTCAGCCACGTAATGCCCACAGATTCCATTGAAAAGAAATCTTATTATTTTTACATGATTGTTAAAAATACCTGAAAAACTACTAAATGTGATTTTTTTGTTGGTTTGTTTTCCCTAAAATGCAATGAGCGCAGAGAAAAAGTAGGATATTTTCAAATCAGAACATCAGTAAGGTGATCTTCCACACGTGTGTGGAACAAGTGTATTTGTTCAAAGAACTAGAATGGTTCAGCACAGCAAAGCAAGATGCAGATGCTTAGCTAATGTAAAGGTGCTGCCATGGGTTCAGCTGCATTCTATCAGAGTGAAATGAGTGAAGACAGAGGTGTGCTGCTTCAATCTCAACAAGCACTCTCTCAGACTGTCATTTAGGAGTATCGTTTTAATCCAATGTGTCGACAACTGCATTTGAAAGCCAGTTGAGACTAGAGAGGTCTGCAGGTTTCTAATGTGTAAAAGGCAATGTTCTGATAAGCATGGAAACTAATCCTTGCACCCAGTACTTTGGTTTGTTGCCTCGCGCACAGTATCACAGGATTACTGCAGTTCCAATACTTGCTACCAGGCACTTGAGAAGTGCACATTCCACAGCTTCATAAAGATGGATACAGTCATCATCAAAAGTTGTGAATAGTTATGGTTTGATTCGTTGTGGTTTGCTTTGTTGTTGGGTTTTTTTTCCAACTGCTTTGTTAGTCTCTTGCTAAATGTCCCATTTGTTGTAAGGTAGCCTTGTTAGAGAATGTATGATTCAAAACATGTTAAAAAGCTATTTGTTTTACTTGCTCTATGATTTGGAGGTCATTCTGAGTTCGGTTTTTTATGCTCCTTTTGAAAGCATGATATACACTACATAAGTTAATGTTGTAACTTGCAATTCACGAACAAATAAAAATATGGAAGTTCAAAATACTGAAGATCCTCCTGATTACACCAGAGCTTCAGTGCTGACAACTATGTACATGTACGTTATCCTCTGAAGACAAAAGCCTATCAGCTTTCTGAATGCCAAGCTTGTAAGTTGCTAAAACCATGCAGGTGCTGAGAAGGTATATCATCTTGTTTATTTAGAAAGATCACCCGTTTAACAGAACAAATGTACAGTATGTGCTTTATTATCAAGGGAATTCTAGAGCAACCAAAAGCAAAGCTTAAAATCAATTAAAATTTTTAGAAAAATCTATATCTGAAGTAGTGAAAGCCAGGCTCCTCATTATTATGGGAAACTACCCAGCGGAGAGGTTTAGTATCATTCGCCAGCTGATTCATGAAGGAAAGAGAGAATTTATGAAATCACTTTCTATTTCTTACCTTTATTGCCTGCTCCTCGTAATAGAGCAAAAAATTGACTTCACAGTATTCTAATCCCATGAACATCTAGCTTTGTCAGTAAAAAGTTCTACATGTTTTGACCTTGTTTTTGGGAAATTCTGACTGACGTTAAATATAAAAGTAATCCTTGAGACTATGCAAGAATAGGAAGGATGGATAACAAAATAGGGTCTCTCAAAAAATTTAAACGTTGAGATAGAGGGAAATAAATTTTTAATGGTAACAATGGTATTTAAATAACAATATTGTTTTAAAGAAACATTGAAAAAGTGTAGTTTTCAAATAACACAAAAAAGCCTTGCACTAGAATAAATTCAGCAAGTCTGTTTTGATTGCAAAGCTATTATTTACTCATGCTACTGAAGTAGCATTCAGTCACATTAGTATTCCCAAAATGAAGTTATACAGCTCCAGACACGTGATAGCCAAATACCTTCTACCCAAGCATGTTCTGAATGTATCAGTGCTCCAGATAGTCATGTCATTATCTCAGTGCACATGTAATACATTTGAGTAATTAATTTACTTCAGAGTTCTGCCTTCTGGTATAAATATGCAGTGGTTAGCAGGGTTGTCATGGTTAGAGTGACCGTTATCTTTTTGTCTCCTATCTCTTAGTCTATTTCTGAGTTCTATGCAAGTGGAAATCTTAGCTATTTTCCTTAGTACTATTTCACCTTAAAGTCTTTATTGCCATTTCCAAAAGAACACCGATTCAGTCGTGAGGTTAGTTGATGACAGTAAATTGCACTGCAATCTCTTTGGAATATTCATTTCACAATAAAAAAACCCAAACATGTATGACCTCATGAATGGAATAGAATGGCTTGCAGTGTGCATATAGTAATGTTCCATTCATTCCAGTACACTGACTCAGACTGCAATGGTCTCTGTAAAAGCATTGTTAAATACTGGGTCGGGTTCCTTATCACCGTGACAAATGCTACTTAAAAGCCTGCAAAATGTGTTCATTTACCTAGCCTGTGGAATGTGAGTATCGCTTTTGTATTTTCATCCTTCAGCTAAGCATGTGCACATTTGAGATAGGCAGTGCTTGTGTTTTAATCCCTTCTCCTTCAAATTATATAGTTGTTGGCTCTTAGTGATCTTGGTCTTTCTGTCTCTTTCTCCCTCTTAATATATGCTACTGACAAAAGTGTAGGACACATCTCTCTTAATTTCTGTATCTCTTAAAAAACAGGTTTTCCAGTCAAATAACAGCAGTAATACAAATGCCAGCTTTGAATTATATGTAATTTTCATTTCTAGCTGTGAGGCAGTCCACCTTAATTTTCTTTTGTTTTTAAAACACTCTGAGCCATTGTTACCTCTTGTTCTGACAGAAGAATTTCAGAACTCTAAGGAGCAAACAGGCAAAGAAAAAAAATTCAACCTTACGCAGTTCTTGAGGTTGACATTTAGTAAATCACAACTGCTACATTTCACCATGGTAGGGCTTAAGCTTGATACAGAAGATAATAGAAGCTCAATACTTTTCCAGTGCTTTTACTTATGCAGTTGTTCATTACACTTTTAAAGCTCTGTTACTTAGTAATTTGTAGTATTTCTTGGTGGGAAGACATACTTGATTTATGCTTGTATTAATAATAAAAAACAAACAAACAAAAAAAAACCCCAAAACCAACCAACCAACAAAAAAGCACAACCAAACAAAAAAAAATTGTAAATCCCAGGACCATATCAAGGCACAAATTTTTTTTTATAAAAACTCCTGTGTTTTATCAAGCTTAGATATTTTCTTTTCTTCTTTTGTTGTTTTCTTGAGACTGATGCAGTAATTTACAAAGATTTCAGACAGAGGGCTGTAAAAAAACCTTGTTGCATTAATATAGATATACTTTATAGGGATTTTTCCACTTGATCATATCTGCACTGTAGTGGGTATGAATGGTCTGGTGGCCACTTCTTCAGTCATCTGTAAGGGGTACGCAATCCAGAGTTACTGTACTGAAGCCATATTGTCTAGGGTGTTCTCTGTGGGCAGTGTTCAGCCCCTTCTTGTCAATCAGGTTTTCACGAGTTCTCCCCACATAAGTAATAGAAAGAGATGGCATTGTGGGAGAAGAGAAAGCAGGTCATGACAGGTAAGCTTCTGTATCATCTATTCCAGAGAGAAAGTTGAGCTAAGAAGTCTAAATTTATTCATGCATATCATATATAGAGACAATGCATTATGCCATTCAGAATGATACGTGTTCTGAAACAAGCAGGACATCATGCTTTGTCTCGATCTAAAAATGATCTGTGTTGCCCTATGCATATGTTTGTATATGTATATATCTGTAGATGTGTTCTACATTATGTATATGTACTGTTGCCATATATATTTAAGAATATGTATGTGTGGTTGAATACGTACGCATGTGGATAAACATACACTTACGTAATCTCTAGACTGAATCATGCCCTAAGTATAATATCCTGTTTCTTTCAAAATAACATAAGAAAGAGAGGACCTTTTATATACACAGCAACATGTGCTTTTGCCACCCACTTGAGAAATTAAAATACAACGGAAGGGAAGAAACATCTGCTCACTGGTAACCCTCAGAGCAACCAGGGAGTCCCAGAGTGGCTCAGAGTGGAGGAGTCTGTCGCACTCAGGTGCAGCTCCCCAGTGACAAATGCACTGTGCAGCAGAGCAGTGCATGCACATACTCAAAGAGATTAAGCTCTGAGTTGAATACAGGTTTCTAGGTGGTCGTGTCCGCTGTTTGTTGCTGGGGTTGCTTAAGACCAGTGGAATTTGCTGCTGCAGGCTTCTAACTTCAGCAGTGTGGGTTTACAAGGAGGAATTAAATTCAACTGGACATTCAGGTTGCCCTTACAACCAATGCTGCTTTAAAGATCATTTTATTTCACAGCTATCTGTATCTTGCTAGAACTGAATCTGTATCTTGCTAGAACTGACCTTACTCAGTTTTGTTCTCCTTTACTATTTTCTGAAGACTTGAAACTAGCAAAATACTTTCTTCTCCTGTGTTTTCTCAAACTTAATCTAGCAAACCCTTCAGACAATCTTGGTGTTCTCGAACGTGTTCTTATATTACATATTAATGGAAGGAGGGTAAGAAGAAACAGTATGAAACAACCAGTATCAATGAAAATACCAATGTATTGTATTTTAAATGAAGTGGACATGCACGTCAGTGTGCAGAGATTCCTTCTCCAGAGAAGGCCCTTTGTCGCTGAAATGCACACTCCTGGACAGCATGAGTGATGCTCAGTGGTAGAACAAGTGGTTGAGCCTGTTTGCACAGTGGGGGAAGAGAAGGAAGGACATTCTCCTGGCCACTTTTGTTGACAATTGTTCTGTGATGCATATTTCCAGTTGATATTCATTCTGATGGAAGAAGTTATTTATTTATTTTTAATAGGAGGTCTGTCCAGCATTTTCTTCTGCAGCTGAAAGTCAGGATAGTTTGCTTGCATTCTATTGAAAGAGATAAATACTCTCTGCTTTGCTGTAATTGTTACTTGAAGCTGTGAGTTACAGTTCTGCATCTTACCTTTTTGTTATTTAGGGGAATAATAACGATTTCATGGTTCTTATCACAAAATATGACCCAATTTATAAGTAAATGTGGACATGACCATGATTTTATTGTTGAAATACAAACTGAAAATAACCCCAGAACTGCTCATCGAAACTCATTAGTCCTTTGTATATTTTTTGACGTGCAGGATGTAAAAATGGGCTCTGGAAAAATATGTGTTTGTTTTCGGACTTGTCAGTGATACACGTTACTATTCATAAAGTTGATGGTTAACATGTTGATGGTTAGCCTGTTGTCTAAAAAGTATTGTTTGATTTGCTAGCCCTATCACGCTGATAGAGTTTGTTCTTAGAGTGCCTTCCAAGTAAGAATTTCTTTTCAGTGGCATTTATACATCCTTCTATAGCCATTCAAAGTTAGCTTTGTTCTGAGGCACTTAGGTAGAGCAATACTCATTGAAGTCAACTAGAGATCTGTCCCAGAGTGTTTATTTGGTAATATAAATAAATCTAGTCACGGGTCCGGGTCCAGGAACTGGAGACATGTTCAGATCCTTGCATTAATGTAGCATTTTTTGTGATAAATACGGCAGCACGCTTCTAGATGACAGAAAATGGGTGATATTTTCCCTCCTGAGCCTCGTAAGGAATAAATCACAATTATTCTCTGAGAAATCATCCATCAAGAGTTTCATTTCCTAAAAAAGGACAAAAAAAGGTCTATCAGTCTGCAAGACAAGATGAGAACTTCACTGAGATTCCTTATATGAGTAAATCTTAAAAAAAAAAACCTGGGGTACTTCTTTTTCTGGCACTCAACAGCCAGCTTCAGTGCACAGGGTGAGAAAATACTTCAGGCATGTTCTGTGTCTGTCTTCACTGGCACAGAACCTTCCACTCTTAATGCCTACAGACTGATTTCAGGACACGTGCAGAGAGTCGGGTCTACTGCTAGAAGCAGCTGTGATGTTTTAATGCAATTTTCAGGTTCATTCTCTTCTACAGGGATAGGCAATTGTTATTACTTAGCCATAGCATATAAGCCAGAGCACTAGAGTTAGACCTCAGAGGACTTGGTTCTAATGCTTGAGAGAACACAGTTCTTCTGGTGGTGTGCAAATGTTTCATTCGTCTAGTTCTGCTTGTTTAGTTTGTGGCCAAACCAATTTGTTGCATGTTCTGTGGCTCATTTACAAATACAGTGGGGAAGGCTTCCAAATTTTGCAGTCAATTTATGAGAAGAAAACCCTCTTGCTCTCCCA
The DNA here is from genome assembly GCA_025331215.1 of Actenoides lindsayi. Classification (NCBI taxonomy): domain Eukaryota; kingdom Metazoa; phylum Chordata; class Aves; order Coraciiformes; family Alcedinidae; genus Actenoides; species Actenoides lindsayi. Next base: position 22,513 of record WTSP01013219.1, on the reverse strand, counting down.
GAAATTCTAAGAATCGGACACTTTTTTTGGATTTTTTTTTTTGTTGCTTATTTGTTTAGGTTTTCTTTTTTGCTTTAGAAGGTAGACTGATCAACTCTTTACTGTTGCCAACTCATTACTACATATCGGTGCTGAAAGTTTGGGCAAGATAATTCTCATAAACTTTAGAGAAACAGATATTAGCAGAAGAGGTAGACTTGTAAGCACTATATCAAATCAAACTTTTTTTTAATGTCCTGGGCAATGGGTATATGTTGAATTTTTAGATAGTAGTTCTCAAATTGTTTCCACCCTGCTTTAAAAAACAAACAAATGGCAACATGTGACAATTTCCCAGTAGCATTTTTTTTGTTCCTTTTATATTCTAGCCATTCAACCTAACGTGCAGCTGATAATTTTTACATTCTGAGGGAGATCATGTATCAAACATTTGATTGGTTAGGGATTTTATCCCTGTTTTACTATAAATTGGCCAAAAGTTTTGCTGAACACATACATACGCAAATATAGATGTCTGTTGGAATGTAGGGTTTGTATTTTATTTTGTATTTGTCACCAAAGATTAAGATCTCTGTTGTCAGTAGACCACTTATTGATCCAATGAGTCTTGGCTCTTCTCTCTTCAGCTAGTTACTTGAGCAAAGGGTTAATTCTGTTTTGGTTCCTTAGTCTGTCATTGCCTCTGCTTTCCCTTTCTCGGTGATTTAAACCGAATACTTCAGTCTCCCAGGCTGTCAATCTGTCACTCTTCATGAGTGCTAAATACACTGGGGGGAAAAAAGCAATTTATTGCATTTTCACAACTGAGGAAGACTGGATGGCTTGGGAGATTGGTAATGAGCCTAGGTACTGAAGTTACAGAATCAGCGTAGAGCTACACGTACAGCTCACAAATTCAAAGATGGATCTGTAGAGACACCTTATACTGAAGATGGAATGCTGTCGATGTGACGTGATTTTTCTTGTACGTGGTTGAAGAAAACTTGACCTAAAACACCTTGAAGTCCAAGATTAACAATGAAGTTTTTGTCATATATGCCTTTGCTGGCTGTTCTTTTAGGAGCATACATCAGATAGACCTAGCACAGAGTGAATTTTCTCTGCTTCAGCTGTGCTTAATAGTCAGTTCTCATAAATGTAATAGAAAGCTGATTATTTAGACCACTTTGGTACATCATATTGTGGCATACTGTAAGTCCAAAGTAAAATTGTGTGACCAGTATTCCACACTTAAATACTGTAAAATATACAAAAATAATGCTTTGAAAGAAAACTTTGTTGGTTTTTTTTCCTGTGAAATTAAACTTCAGAATATTTTCAATACTTCTTTTGAGCTTTTTAATTAGGGAGTTTTATGCCTAAATACTAACAGGAAAAAATGATTCAATCAAAACCAGAGCTTGCAGTGGGCAGCTGTTCAAACAAAAATGTCACGCAGCATGTAGAGACTCTTCAGGACACATGTTGAATTGCACTACTCAAGTTTCACTAAGATTTAATCATCTGCATGAGATTTGGGCTTCAGCTATTTCAATTCAGTGATGTAAGGCTGCACCTAACTTGAAAGATGCAGAGCAGTGGTCCATGCTGAGTGTGAGAATAAATCAATACTTTTGGAAGGAACTTTGCAGGATTTATACTTTATTCGCTAGCAAATTTGAGAAATTATCTGAAATATTTATGTTTCATTGATTGATGTAAAATCTTTTGACATTTAAAAAAAAAAAGGTTAAAATTGAATAGAAGAGTGTGTGGCTTGTTTGACTGTAAGTGCATGACATTCTCCTAACAGGAGCTGTTAAGTGTTTTAACAACTTTTTCATTTATAACTAGTTAAGCAATATGGATTTTCCAAGATAATAGGTGAATTATAGTGTGTGAAAGCTAAATGATGCATTTCTGTTGCTGTTTTCCACCACCTGAAGCAATGTCTGGAAAATTTAGTATCAAAACCCAAAACAGGAGGGATAAAAAACCCCCACAACCCTCACCCCAAACAAAACAAAATTCCGACTCCAAAAGCCTTTAACAAAACCACCTTTATTCTTGTGGGATGCATCAACATCTATTGCCCTGTAAAATATCTTGATAAAGCAAGATGTCCACTTTACGATGCTTAAATGTGAACCCTGAGCAATAATAAAGTACTTTTGGGTACTACTTTGTATCTGCATAGTTCATCCTTAATTGGTTATTAAAAAGCATTCTCTCAAGACCAGCCCTTTTGTTTCACATTTGATTAAAGTGACACACAATTTCCATTGTTAAGCCGGTGTTCAGTCACAAATATGGAAGAGTTCATGTGAGAATATATACTATTTTTACGTGTATTTTATACAAGTTAATAAACAACCTAAGATGATGAACATGGCAACATACCAAGCGAAGAGCAGAACGTATTTTGGAGTTACCTTTTGGTGTCTTTGCATATGTATGTTTGAATGAGTAACATGCTTGCTTGCCTATGTTTATTCAACTAAGCATATGCATATCTTTTTATACTTGACTATATATAGACATACATATGCATATACACTAACATGCAGAATGTTAGTTCCTACACTGTTGCATGGATCGTGGTTGATAAGTACTTGTTTGTAGTATAGCTGGAGAGCTAGTCATGTTATTTGACTAGCCCTGTTTTTTCCTACATGCTGAATCACATAAAATGAAGTTAAAAGTACACAATGGCTGCCTTTGGTTTGTTTTGTTTTGAAGTGTTGTTTTTGCTTTGTTTTAAATATACAGCTTTCACTAATCCCATTTAGAAAAGTGATGTTGAATCGCATCACTTTGGTAAATGCATGAGTATTATGTCGTGTTGCTTTCTACAATATAAAGTACTTTGAACAAAAGAGTCTTCCTAAGAAGTAGATTAAAATAATAACTATATTACTGTGAGAATTCTGTAAGGCCTTGAAAAAGTATATTTCACTAAGATTTTAGGGAATTTTGAAATCATAGGCCTTATTTAAAGTTTTTTTCTTTTTTAATAGAAAGAAACTACAAAGAGAATGTGAAATTTTCACTTAATCGTCACTTAAAGTTCTGAGGTTACCTGATATAAACTAAATGATATTTTTGAAAAGCTCTTGCTTTTAACTGGCACAATACTGCAGTTGTAGAAACGAGCATGAATGAATTTCCAAACTGTCACTGACTTCATGATTACAGAATGAAGCTGCGTTTAATTAATCATCTTTGCCAGATATACTTTTCTTATGGAAGGGTTTGAAAAGAACATTATTGCCATAGTTACGTTTTGTCTAACAGGTGGTACAGTGGCAGTGATGTAGCGTGGTTTACTAATATATTTCTTTATCAGATTTCATGCCAGAAGTATTTACCTTTATATAACGCTGGCATCAATTGTGAAGGCTGCAAAATAATTTTATTCCCCTGGAAAGGTATTTTTAATAAAATGAAAACAGTGACAGTTGAAACTGCAAGACCTGAGGCATTTGTACCCCGTACCAAAAAGCCTAACTAGCTCATAGCTCAGGTGTTTTTTTGGTATATTTCTTTTCAGCACAATCACTATCAAAATTAAGTACATTACCAATTGAAGCAAAATAAGCAGTATTATTAGGCTTAGCTTGTGTGTCTTATCACTGTAAAATCAAAACCTTGGCATGGGTGTCACTGAGAAATCTCATAGTATGCAAGACTTATGGGTCTTCCTGTGATCAGTCCTGTAACAATACCAAGAGTACTGCTTACCCAAACATGAAACAGTCGGTCATACTGGACATCAGATTGATGAACATTAATGGTTCAGCAGCTAAAAACTTTAATATTCTCTCACCTAACGAGGCTTACTTTGTCAGAAATTCAGTAGCTGAATAGATAACATCCACCAGAAAAGTCTTGACCAAGTGTTCTTCAGTCTTGGTACCATTTTGCTCTTTATTTGCTCTTTTTCTGCTTGCATCTCAGCAGATGATTGACATTTAAACTCTCCTATTTAAGACAGCAAATTAATAATAATTTTTAAAAGCACTTTTCTGGAGCTAATGCTTATTGCCTTCATAATATACTGAGGTCACAAGAACAGTATTTTGGAGGTTTTGAAAGACTCACTCTGTTCATTTCATGTCATATTTCCTACTTTTAATTCAAGATACCTTCGCCCTTGCTTATTCCCTACCAAAATACTCAGCCATGAGAAACATCTCCATAGAAAACCAAACTTTGCTAGTTCCACTCCTTGCAGTACATTGCTGGAGGTATACAAGTTCTCATCTTTTACATGAGCTTCTTTCGTATGCTGAGATTCTAGCTAGCTAGATGCATCAAAAAGTAGTTATGCCAGCACTTAGTCCAAACAGAGAAAAATAAATGTTTATTTTTTTAAATAAAAGATTATGTAATTATAGTATAGACTGTGGCTGGGAAACTTGCATTTCTTTACTATGTTCTCAGCATAAAAGCAATGCAGTTGTCCATCAGAAGTACTCTTTGAAGTACAGACATGTATTTTTCCTGTCATCAGAAAACCCGGTAAATACAAGTATACATACACGCATGTGTAGAAATGATTACAAAACTTGGCCTTGTGATTTTTCTTTTTTTCCTTGGAACCAGAGATTTTCGGGTTTTATTTGAAACAAACCAAAAATCCTTAATAGTTTTGGCAGTATTGGCATTAATCTTAGAAGATTGGCAAGGTGACAGACGTATTCTCAATATGCAAGAAGAGTTACATGCTACTGAATGACTACTTTCTGGCTTGGAGTTTGGTAACTATTTGTTTTGCCTTTAGGTATTTCAGCTATCCCGTTGATTTACAGAACTACATATTTTGCAATATTCATTGCTATGTCTCTATATTTTCTTTTGCTAAGTCACATGTACAACAATATACTAACTTACTCTTATAAAAGCTTCTCAGATAAAACGTAAGAGGCAAGGCAATATTTATATGGGGCCACAGAAGACTACTTTAAGTTCTTGTATAAGTTGTTATTCTTAAAAAATAGATTTGGGAAGAAGGTTGTGGTTATTAAAAAAAATAATAAATACACCTATGGCTTCCTTTTCTACATTACAACTTTTACAGGGTGCCAGGTGAAATTTGGTCATATAAATACAGGGATTTTAGTTTTAAAATACTTAAATTTACCAGTTAAAAATATGAAACCCCATTGGAATAATTTTAGTCTTTTAAACCTCAACTATAAATTTAACAATGTAAACCAACAGTAATTGGAAAAGTAGTATTTTTTTTTAATTCCGTAATTATAACTCCTTGTTTTAAATACAGTTACAAGGGAGGTAGAGCAAGCTCTTTGTTAAATAAATTTTATGTATTTGAGGCACTTTCCCTGCAGATTGTTCGGATACTGCATTTACCAAAAGTCCACTACAATTGATGTGAGTTGATTTCATTCTGTTGTTGATGTTTGTATGTTATGTACAATTGTAAATTACCTTGTCATCCACGGTAACCAAAACGCATTGTCAACTCTTCCTTTTTTCTTGGAACTCTTAATTGAGCTCTTCATTTGTTTGCATCTATTGTAATGGAACATGAGTTATGTACTTTGTATCTCCTTCACTCAGTGAAAGATCTAATTAGCTCATTCTTAATAGGAAATAATTAGTGATGCTTTTAATAGATACATAAATATGTGGGAGGGAAATATTACGAGAATAGGAACTTTTTGTATAATGCTTTGATATGAAAGTAAACCTGATTCCTCTTGGTAATGCAAGTGTAATTTCATAATTAGAGAGTAGTTTCATAATCTCTTATAATAAAACTTAAACTGTGGTTATCTCTATAATGGAGCTAGGTTATTTTCTCTCATCTGCTAAATCTATAAACCCAGTTATCCCTTGTTTTCCCATCTGTAATGTAATAGTTTTGCACCAGACAAGTGCACCCTTGGGCTTAAGTTTTAAGCCTGAAGTGATGTTTTTAGATAATACGGGGCTCTTGCACCTCATGCTACTGTTGCTGGTGATAAGATTGTGAGAAGATCTGTTTTTGTCCTGTGGTCAGGCTGGCCCAGAGCCCTGCTGGGGAGCTGCCAAGTTCAGGTAGTGCTCCAGGAGATCCTCAGGGCAGGGGGATGCATTGGAGCTTCTTCATGCAGTCAACAGACCTCCCCCTGCTGCCAGTGTGCTGTGGGGATGGTGGAAAGGTGGCTTTTGTGTAACAGGGCAGGGAGGAACTATCCACATGTTGTATATTTGTTTGTTTTTTTATCCTGGAGGACGGTCACACAAGATTATTATCATGTAGATACAATATATCATTAGTTATGCAATTACAATATATTTGATGTGGTTTATGTTAGGCAGTCAGGTGCCAGGATAAAATGTAGAAAAATTTGTCCTCTATTAATCTTGCCATTCAAAATGCATAATTGAGTGGTTTAACCGTGTATTGTTCATTCTTACAGCTATCCTAAATGATCCCAACTTTCTCTTTTCCCTCTTGAATGAGGGAAACACAACACTTATTTACAGCAGCAATCTGTTATGGAACCTTTTGTCCTCTGTGTGCATTTCAGATTAAACTCTAAAGTAAACTTAAAATATTAAATGTCCTTTGCTTAAGTCTTAGATGAACATGTAGAGGTCCCAGGATATCACAGAATTATAGATCTCTAATATTGAATTTGGCCCTTATGCAATACTTTACTCTCTTCTGTTTTCTGCTCTGTTCTATATATCGGGCTGCATGAGCTAAGATTTTTTTTTTTTGATAAATGATAGAAATAACAACGACAAAAAAAGTCTTAAAATTATTTACCAAAGGTAGCCTTTAAATGGTTTTTAAGTCATTAATCTTGGCTGTTGCAACAAAAATGTACAAGAGATCACTATACAATGTGGAGTTTAGCCCTTGCAGCATCAGCTTAGCTTTACTCATAGAAACATCGCCTTTTCTTTCTTTTGTAGGTTACCAATGGGACTTCCTGCTTTAAATTAGCTATTATCGAGGTAGAGCTATTGGGAAATCACAGTTTTGATGCCATTATAAATTTTGTAATGCTGTACTGCCACATGCTGTTCTGGTAGGTGGAAGTGTATTGATTTAGACGTGTTTTTTGGTTGGTGTTATGTGCCCCTAACCACCAGAAGAAATCCTATGTTTTTAAACCTTTTCTGAATTGAGATTTAACAGTTTGATAAAGAGAAGAAAATGTGTATGTTTTCTTAGGTTAGATGATGAGAGTAAAATGATGCAGAGGAAAGACAATGAAAAGTAAAGACAGGATTGGAAAAAAAGTTGTGGAAAAGAAGAGAAAAAGAATAGCAGAATATAAATAAAAAAGAGAGTCAAAAAGACAACAATGGATTTCAAAATTTTCTTTCAAATGTTCTTATTGCAAGTTAATAGTGCTTTTTTAGGGAAAAGATGTAACTAAGTGATTCCCCAGGCATGCTTACAGGCCTTTAAGATGTTTTGACATTCCATTTATCACTCAGATAACGTATTGGTAAAATGAAATCAAACATTTTAATGGCTCAGTATATAAATCAATTTGTGTTCTTCAGAAGCAATAGGTAACTGAATAAGAGGCTTCATTGAATGAAATTGTAGAGGGCAAGAGAAGTTACTGCAGCAAGTATTACTGCACCACAAGTTCAGTGCAGATGTTTTCCAAGCCTATGCAATGAAAAATAGGGAAGCTCTTAGCTCCTGTCTTCAAAATGTGTTCTCAGCATTGCTCAAGTGTTTCAAATAATTACTTATTCTGTTCTTCTGTGTTGGCTTTCCTAGGATAAGATTCTGTGGTTTCTCAAAGGGAAGATTATTTTGTAGAAACCAGAACCATATTGGACAGAATTAAGAGAAGGTTTGGGGTTGGTTTTTTTTTTTTTTTTTTGGCAGGAAGATGTTTTTGTCTGTTTTCCATTTGAAAAGTGCTTAGAATGTTGTAGGTAATGTATAGTGGTGCTGAAAAATGATACCTATGGGATATTGAAAGGAAGCTGGGGACTTATTGAGTGGGAAGGAGATAATGTAATACTGGAGACTATAGTCCTGAAAAGAAAGGAGGTATTATCCAGAAAACTGAGAGGAGGTGAGTGATTTTTTGGCATACACATTTTCCCCACCACTGACACTAAAACTTTCAGCTTCACTTTCACAGCTTTGGTATAAACTGAAGCTCTTAAACTCTCTCACTTTGGCAAGAGATTAATGAGTTCTTAAACATCCGACTTCAGAAGCGGGGACCTGCCTCACATGGACAGGACAAATTGTCATGGTACACTATCATCTGTCAGCCTGGCACCCTCACTCCAGCTCTCCTCACTGAGTCTGTTTCAGACTTCTGAGTGGAAACTTGATCTTCATGAAAAAAGGCCTTTTGCTATCTTAAGTTTTTTTCACTATCCAAAGTTTTCTAAGTCCTGGTTTAAATTTTATTTGAAAACAGTTGAAAAAATGTCATGTTTTCAGTTCACTTGGGAAAGGTTTCCCCTTCCCCTACTTTTGGGGGCGAGCTGAAAAAAGGCAGCTAAGGGAAACAGTTAACTAACACAAATTCATATAAACTGTAGGGTTTGGGTTTTTTTTTTTTTTAGGTTTTACTTTACTTTCTAATGCTTGCCTTGAACTTATTTGTGAAGTTTCACCCTGTGTAAAAAAGATGAGCAGGACAAGGTCTATGTATAAAGTCTGGTGTCAGGGCTGAAAAAAATAGGAATATATTGAGCTCTGGCTTCTAGAGAAAATTCATCCAACACATGAGATTCTTCCTTATTTTTCCTTTCTTTGTTCACATATGCTAAGACACTGAAAGAACAGCTGTATGCTTTAGTGTTCACCCATCTCTATACTGTATTAAATACATAACTTTAGGAGATGATTAGAATAATACTTGGTCATAATTTGTAACTTTCCCAGAATTCTAGAAGTGGGATAAGCCACAGAGAAATTACAGAGAACTTGTTCTAATGTGAACAGAACTAGTGTGTATCACATATTTCAGAATTTGACGATATATTCGCCCATTTTACTAACTTTGGCAATGTATTGTGTCTGGGTTGCATAACAACATCTCCTAGGAATTGAAAGTGAATAAAAATACATTGTTGAAGCATATTTTTGAAATTCTCTTAAATTATATGAGGGAGAATCAGAGATGTAATTTTCAGGTATGTGAGGTTATGTTTCAGTTGTGTTGTTCACAGAAGCAGATGTCAAGCAACAAGAAACCTAGTCACTGTTTCATTTGATAACCTGTAAGAACAATCCTCTTCACAGAATGAAAAGTTGTATTCAAAAGCTCTACTTTGGACTTAATTATTGTAAAGAACAATGTGGGTACAGAGAGGAGCATGTCACAGCTGTTGAGTGTGACTTGTCCAAAAATATTTGGAAGTCCAGTTCAGTCCTCAGCAAGCTTAAGCATTCTGCAGACCACAGAACTGTGAAATCAGAACTGTGGCCACCACAGTTCTCCAGTCTGGGAGGTAGTTGACACTGTTTAAATAAGTACTTTGCTTCCTTAAATTTGCACAGTCTTGAAATGGTAAACGTTGGTTGTAAAAATACTGACAGGTACCTTTATTTGCCTCCGTGTGAATGCTAAGAGTCAATGGAAATCTGGCTTCAGTAGCAGTTGCCTTTGTCTTCTAGTCTTTCTTTCTGTTTCATGATACCTCAACTTGTGGTTCTAGTCTCTAGATATTTCATATGGTATAGAAATAACTTACTAGAGCAACTGGCAAAAGTCACTAACAGACTTGAAAAATGGAAATAACAACAAACCCAACAAGGTTGTATACCAATAACTCTAAACTGAATAGAGCTTTGAGTGCTTTTGAAATACTTAACAAGACATTTTACCGTAGCTTATTCGGAGGAACTAGAGCAGCTTATTCATACAGATTCCTCAGTAATAATTAATCAATCCTGGGAAGAAATAAAATATGAACTAAAATGCACAGAAAACTTAGAATCCTGGTTCTGCTCATGATCTTGTAGGCCGGGGTTTGGATTTCCATATAATCAAGTTACACTGTCAGCAATTCCATTACATTTAATAGACAATGTTCTGATGTAAAGTATTGGTGGTTGTAAATAGACCTGACCTAGGTTTAAAAGTAATTGTGATGGCTGTGTCTTTGGATGATACACGTTACTGAGAGTTCTGTGTTGAAAACTAAATGGGAGTTACATGCAGTGCACTCAACAAATGTTATGATTTGTTGTGTTTGTATTGCTTACATTGCAAAATTACCATCCAAAACAGTGTCTCAGGTCCAGGAAGAGACAATATCTGCTTCAAGGAATTTGTAATCTGTATAAAGTCAAAGAGGTAAAAAATGCTTCAATATAGTGAATTCACTTCTTGGCAACCTTCAGCAGAACAGTATTAGTGCTGGAAGAAGAATTTTAGTTTTTGCACTATTACTTTAAATTAAACTAAGCAACATTGAGAGATATGACCTTGCTATGAGACACTAGAGCAATCCATTTTCTGTTTGGGGTTTTTTTGTTGTCTGGGGTTGATTTTTGGTTTGTTTGGTTTTTTTCATCCTAACAATAAGAGGATATAGTGTATTCTCTCATGGAAAAAGTAACAAACCTTTAATCTTTCACTCATGAAAAAGCATTCAAACAAAACAAAATCTTGTTTACTTCAAGGAATCATGTCTTGGATGAGATTCTGGAATGGTATTAGTTTTATTAAATATGTTTAAATCTTATGCTTGCTCTTCCTGATGTCAGCTTCTGCTTCCCCTTAGTACCTTCCCAGTTCATCTTCACACTTGTGAAGGTTCTTAAAGCAGGTTAGTGAAAGTGCAACACCAGTTAAAAAAACCCAAACCGTAACAAACAGGTGGACAAACTCTAGTCATTTACCCAAGTAAATCAAGATTCATTTCATTGAAATATTTGGAATGCCTTTAGAAATAGATAAAGCATTCAGCCCTTGATGTTTTGGTGGTTATTGAGTATTTTGTAGGTATAGCTGGAGATTTCCTGGTGAACACAAAGAGGACAGGTTTTGCAGTGTATTCCTGAAGACAAGTATAGAGAAATCAGGACTTATGCTCCATGGATTGTTTGCACTTTTTTGGTTTGGAATTCATGTACTCAGCTTCATATTTCATGTGTATTTTATAATATATATTTTAGTTATTTTATATTATATAGATGTCTGAATATAATAATATAAAATATAAATATTCAGCAAGCTTTTTCATGCGTAACTTCACCAGAATTACATGATGCAGTCTACTTGTACAGAAAAATATTCATCAGTACTTTGCTTTATTTCTTTTGTGAGTGTCTGGAGATGATCAGAAACTGGTCTTGCTCTGTTTTGATACATTTTTGTTTTCCCTCTCGGGAGTGCTTCTCAGTAATGCTAACATTATGTTTTCATAGGATACTTACGTGCCCACTAAGCACTAATCAGAGGTCACATATCATCTCTTTTCTGACTCCTTAGCTTTCTGTCATCTGACTTAAGATTCTCTGCTAGTGTTAGAGGATGTAATAAAAACCTGCAGAATTACTGTGAGGCATGTCTGCACTTGTTTCTAATAACTTTTGGTATATTGTTGATACGTGTTGTTTGTAATGCCAGTTGTACTGCTGCCAATCCTGCTGTGGAAATGAGATACTTCATCCCCAGAGGTGCCCAATGAATTATCAAGTAAATATACAAAAGGATTTGCAGTAGAGCCTGAAACATAAATGAGAATGTATCATCTTTGATCATTTCAGTTTACCTAGTCATTTCAGTACATACAATTCCACGTCTCAGGACACCCATAATGTGAAACCAGTACATAGATTTTTAATTTATTTATATTTTTAAATACCCATGGAATGAGCACTCTGTGGATAAAAGAGACCAAAAAGAAAAGGAAAAAAACCAAAAGTATTCTCACAGTTGCTGATTTGTTTTCCTCATGTAAGCTGAGAAAAACTCAGAGGAATTGAAAAGGGAAGTAGAAACTTCCATTTTTCTGATAAACTGAGGCATCCTTAATAAGAAAGATCTAGGTAATGTAAACTACTTCTGTTTGCAATTACTGTATATCTTCATAGTACTGGAGTAAATTCAAAGACTTCACTCTAACCTAAATAGCAGGAGATGATGGTGGTGTTTGACTTGTTCTTTTCTCCTTTTCCTGGACTGAGATATGTATTAGATGATCTCTGCAAGACAGGAAGGTTAATCAATGCACTTTAAAGTGAAAATCTCTTAGCAGGCTGGCAGTAGAGCAGACTAAATAGTTCAATAATACAATCCCCAAAGTACAGGGAGTATGGACATAGCTGCTGGTGAGCTCTGAAACCAAAGCTGAAAGACATCCCAGCTTTTGTCTTTCCTCTCTTTTCCTCTCTTTCTTTTTCCCTTCCAGAAAAGAATATTTTGCATCTGATGCTTTTATTAGCCCCTAGTTTACTTTATCAGAAACCAGACACATCAACTGGAATAAGAAATATTAATATATTTGTACTTGTAATTATGTTTGAGAACATATAGTTTAAAATACTTTTGGACCAAGCATTTGTAGAAATGAGGTATTGCTGGGTTTTTGAAGTCCTAAATGACTGCCACTCACTCAGGAGTAATTACTTTCTTTTAATACCTGTATTTATTGATGGTTCAATTGAAATGTTTTATGTCTGAGGTTCTGAAGTTGCTACATCTACTCGTTATCAGCTAATTATTTTCCATACTTTAAAAACAGGCAGAAGAGATGTGTTTTTCAAAATCTACTAAGGCATAAGTGTCTATTAATTTGACAACTCTTTCACTTAACTTACAAAATGTTACTTTCAAGGTAAACACTGATGGAAAATTAAAACAATATAACCATTAGAATACATCTGATTCACATTTTGTGATTTCACTGCTATCGAAAATGAAGCTTATGCTTCTACAACTGCTATAGAAGAGGCCTTGTGATAATATCTAATATACAGCAGTACCACTTAGTGTTATGCCACTTAGTAAAGTGTCTTTGAGATCATTGATGTTTTGACCCAAGTATTTTGTGATTACATAATGCTCTTTCCATTGGTTAGACGTAAGAAAAAGCAAAGGTGATGTAGTCTGCAATGTTCTTATGCATGTGCAATGATCTAGATGATGTAACGAAAACTGATGTGTTGCCAAGGCTTCTGTAACAGCAGATAAGTTTGTTGTCAGAAAAACAGGGACTCTGAAGCAGCATTAGTAATAATTTAAAAAGAAAGTCTTCATGGTGTGTGAAACCATCGTTCTAAAGAGTCTCTTGAATATTTCTAAACATGTGAGGTTCACCTATGATGGACTAAGGAAAGGGCAAAGAAGGAGATTTAAGTATCAGCTCAAATAAAGAATCTTCTGTAGGCTCCTGGCAGATAAATTCAGCTGGAATGTTGGTTAGTCTCTCAGTCAACCAGCATGAGAGTTCTTGACTAGTGGGCTATGAAACTATGCAAGAAAGGAGATAGAAGACTGATGCCAATTTAGATTTTAAGTGAGGGGGAAAAATTCCTTTTCTCTGTTCTGAGAATCAATCTGAAATGAGACTTTAGCCTCTGAATCTCAAAAGAGTGTCATATGTGCACTCTATTTGCACTGCAACAAGTGTGCGTTATCACTGATAACAAAGTAAATCTGAACTCATATATTACAGGGGGGTAACATGGCATGTAAACAGAGAGCAGACTTGAGGTTTAGAATTGAAATGTGCCCCCTCTAGGCAAACTCTGCATAGATGGAGATGCATTTTGATGCACGATTCTTCTGACCTTAGTGTCTGTTTGTCAAATGACTCAAGGTATTTAGGAACATAAATCACATGTAAGATTTTAATAAGGATTGTGCCTATTAGTAATTTTTGTCAAGATGAGGCTTAATGTCTTTGCTGCACTTCATAATATTCCACTAAAAAGAACATAATAGAACCTAGCCAGCCAGGTAAATGGAAACTAACGTGCAGTTCTTTCAGTTGGAATGGATTAAAAAAATTTCATAGATTCATAGATCGTTTCATCTTTTCTTTTTGAAGTTGAAAGGGTTAATGTGTGTGTGAACTCTTGTCCACATCTTGATGAATCTTAGTACTAAACGTTTGCTAAAACCACATATCTCGGTGATAGTTCTTCGGACCTAGCGTCGTTATAGGTCCAAAGAGATTTTAAACAATCCTGAACAAACCTGCTGGCTGTTGCCATCATCTTTTTTCCCAAAAACCTTTCTTTGTTTTGAGTGTCATCTCCCATGCGAAGGCAATAAAATGCAGACTGTTACAGTCCTGTCTCTTTCGACAGTCCCTTCTGGGGAGGATATGACACAGCAGACACACAGTAAAGCAGAGGGGTTAGCACCCGGTTTAATCATTCAGCTAAGACCCAGCCAAATCTAGCTATTAAAAACAAAATAATTAAAAATAATAAATGCAAAAAGCAAACAGAAAAAAAACAACAACAAAACCACAAAAACGAACTTCAAATCCTTAGGTGAGCATTTTGTTCACCTGGGTGGAACTCTGTTCACAGTGTTTCATCAATAACTCTGTCTGGAAATGTTCAGGTGTTACGAGACTGCACATTTCTCTCTGTTTCTTTCCTCAGCAAAAGTATAAAAAGGAAATTTTCTCCTCACAATGTATTTTTATGGAGGTAGCACTAGACATTTCAGAACTTAAAAAAAAAACTGAGACAAAGGTGAAAGCGTTTTAATCTGTAGAAAAATTCGTTGCAAATCAAATCGACTGTGGAAACCCAGACTATATGAAAGAGAAGGAATACCAAATTAGCACAGAAACCAAAAGACGCAGGAAAGAAGTTCATGTCGTTGAATACAGTTGCATAGCTTAAAGCTACTCTTACATATGCTGTCCTAAAGTATTACATGCTAGTGGAACAGTGATACATCAGTTTTGAAGTTTGAAAATGGGGAAAATAAAGCTGATTCTTCTTAGCCTCCCATTGCCTTTAAAAAAGTCCTTAAAATATTTTTAAGCTGTAGTTTTTCTGTATAAATTCTACTGCATTTATGCAATACGAATTTATTTCTCTACTATAACATTTGTGATAAGCAAAAGACTCTGAGTTGTACATAATTTTGCTGTCTCAGTGGATCCAAAGATTCATATTTTGACATTTAATGGCAACAAGGAACGTTTTAAAAACAAACAAACAAAAAAAAAAAGAGAAAAATGAGTGTAGAGTTGTAACAGTTTCCAAAGCCTTTACATACCAGACTCAGTTTCCAAATAAAGGATAGCAGTGGTTTGGACATGATTTCAGAATGGGAATTCAGAAAGAAATATGATAATTACTTTATTATTGTTCCTGTAGCATTCTATGTGAAGAGGTTGTTGATTTGTCTATGGTTATATCTAACAGCTCAATAAGTAAGGTTTTTAGTTACCTTTGCACGTAGGAGTGTAAGTGTGGCAAGAACCAGAGAATTACATACAGTCTGACAGAGTCTGGGGCTTGTTTGGGTTTCTTTTGGTTTTGTTTTGTTCTGTTGTGGTGGTGGTGAGGGTTTGGTTTGGTTTTGGTTTGTTTGTGGGGGGGTTTTTTGTTTGGTTTGGTTTTTTGTGGGCTTTTTTTTGTTGATTTTTTGTTTGTTTGTTTTTATTTGTTTGGGGGTTTATTTTTGTGTGTGTGTTTGTCTGTTTGTTTGTTTCCATATCTGATATAGGCAGCTATGTGAAAATCAGTACATAGATTTTTAATTTCTTTGTATTTTTAAATACCCATGAAATGAGCATAAACCCATGAAAATGTAGGTATAGTTGAGTAGAG
The DNA here is from genome assembly GCA_025331215.1 of Actenoides lindsayi. Classification (NCBI taxonomy): domain Eukaryota; kingdom Metazoa; phylum Chordata; class Aves; order Coraciiformes; family Alcedinidae; genus Actenoides; species Actenoides lindsayi. The sequence goes on along the minus strand of WTSP01013219.1, from coordinate 6,777 downwards.
TGATAATTGAGGAGACTAAAGGAACTCCTCCAAAGAGGAATTTGATGTGATTTTTGGGTAGTGTGTAAAGGGGGTTTTGACACATGAATAGGACGTGGGGTAAAAGATTATGATTTATCAGAATATTCTAAACAAATATCTCTTTAGAACTTCTTACTCTACAGTGCTACTGCATTGAGTATGAGTTATATTCACTCCCGTTCACTGAATGAATATCATTTCACCTTGTACTTGTTGCAGGGTAAGAAAACATGCAAATACAATTGCCCTGGAGCTTTCAAGCATTCAGTAACTAAGACTTTTAAAATTGTTTTTCTATAATTTCAAAACAAGCTTGTTAAATGACTCCAAATCAGCAATAGTTTAAGACAGGCTTTAAACAATAGATGCTTTAATTTTCTGTAGACCTTTGTGTCATACTATGAAATTAAGTGTAGAAAGACTGTAGAAAATAATTTAAAGATTTAATCAGAAATTGATATTAAGATATCATTATATACTCAGCAGTAATGGGTATCATTTTTGCAGCAAACAATTGCATATATATATATTAAGAAAGCACATGCTGACAAGGGTTTTATTGTGGAACAGAGATTCAGCAGACAATCAGTGATTATCATTACAATAGTACTTCTGTAGAAAGGCATATCAAAACATGCCAGGAAGGAAAATAAAACACTTCAATGATAGCTATTCTTCCTCCCCCCACCTCATCTTAACTGTCAACAGCTGTTTCTTCCAGTAAATTGCTAGATAAAACCATACTCTGTATAATAGTGTGGGTTCCAACGGTAGAATCAGCTACCGTTGTTAGGTGAGAGACATTTCTTTCTAACTTACCATTTAAACTATTAAACATCAATCTATTGGTCACTTAAAGGGATGGAAGCTCCTGTGATATTTGCAAATGAAGTTCTGCTAGTTTTATCTCACTTAAAATGTTTATGTTTACATTATCCTTATTGGTTTTGAACCGTCTTCCTTTTGCTTTAGATAATGTGTACAACATGCATTAAGACTTTTTTCCTATTACCTTTTCTATGACTTCTTAAAAAGATGCTGCTTATCTTTCAGAAACACTTTGATTCCATCAACTTTTGGTGTTCTTCGTGGACATTAAGAATGTATTTAAATGTGTCATGTTTGAGTACAGTCCACTGGAGAACATTTACTTTTAATGTTTAGATTTGTTTGTCATTTACTTCACGTTTCCAGATTTGTGGTACTCCTTTTGGATATTTAATTGATTTGACCTATAGACTTGCAATTGCTTATCCTACTTTGCAGAGCATTTCATTGCCTACAGCATAGATTTATAGAATCACAGAACAGTTCTGGCTGGAAGAGACCTTCAAGATCATCAAGTCCAACCTTATTCCTCGCCCTATCAAAAACCACTAAACCATGTCCCTCAGCACATCATCTACCTGGCTCTTAAACACCTCCAGGGATGGTGACTCCACCACCTCCTTGGGCAGGCCATTCCAATGCCTGACAACCCTTTCTGTAAAGAAATGCTTCCTAATATCCAGGCTAAACCTCCCCTGGGTCAACTTCAGGCCATTTCCTCTTGCTCTATTGCTTGTCACCAGGGAGAACAGACCAACTCCCGCCTCACTACACCTTCCCTTCAGGTAGTTTGTAGAGGGCAATAAGGTCTCCCCTCAGCCTCTTTTCTCAAGGCTAAACAGCCCCAGATCCTTCAGCCTTTCCTCACAAGACACATGCTTCAAACCCTTTACTAGCTTGTTAGCCCACGGATAACTTACTGTCCACCAGGAATCCAAGGTTCTTCTCCACGAAGCTACTTTTCAGCAGGTCAAACCCTAACCTGTACTGGTGCATGATGTTATTCCTCCCCAGGTGTAGGACCCCACTTATCCTTGTTGAACTTCCTTAGGTTTACCTTTGAAGTTCATACCAGGTAATAAGAATCTGTATAAGGTCATTAAAAGGTTATCTAACTATCTTGTATCTGGTTTGAATAGATGCCTTTATCTAAAAAAGGCATTTTAGCTTTGGGATTTTATACATTTTTTTTCTCTCATTTTTCTGCTTGATGGAAATCCTTAAAAATTGTTTAGAAAAATGAAAATAATTCATATGTGTGGCAGATGTTATGAATATACAGTGACCACGTAGAAATTCAGACAGCTTCAAAAGATTTTAGTCCTTTCATGACTTTCTGGGATAGGGAGGAGGGTAAATGTAGTTTGCAGACATGGTTAATAATAATTGCCATATCGGAATGTATTGAAGTGAGGAGCAGAGGAGATTATATTAAACATGTAAATGTGTTAAATCTACTCATGTAGTTAGAATATTATATGAAGAAGAAAGTGTAATTTGTCTTAGCTTTACAAATACTCATTACAAAATCCTTGTATCAAAACAAATGCAAGCCTTGGTGGAGGCCTTCCCTTATCATAATAGCCTTTCCCCCCTTTTATTTATTTATTTATTTATCTAACCACAATTTTAATAGCATCTCTAAAAATGCATTAGAAAGAGTAATTCAAACCGTTCAGTGTTGGGAATCTTTCTCGAGATAATTGAATCATTTGCTGCAAAATACTTCATCTAGCTCTGCCACGACATAAATCTCCAAATACTTCAATCCCTTTAGGGTCCAGTGCAATTGAAAATTACTTATTGTACTGTAGAAGAATATATAATTTAATGGCAAGTCATGACTGTGGTGGTGTGTGGGATTTTTGTGGTTCTGTTTGCTCGTTTGATTTGCATATGCCTATATTCAGAAGTGAAATACCTTGGAACTGAGAGAGACTGAAAAAAAATGTAAGCAGTATCATACTTGAAAACCACTGGGTATGAGGCAAATCCGTGACATTACTTTTCATCTTACAGTGTTAGGAACTCGACCAGAGGCTTGGTTCTAAACGAGGGTGTGTCTGTGGCTGACAGGCCTCCTCAAAGGCACTGTGGCAGTTGCCCACTTGGACATCTATAGATATGTGCTTGTGGCTGAATTGGAAAACTAACCTTCAGCTCAGGTTTTCCTGCTGGCTCTTTGAAATATCACAGAGCAAGGGTCTTGCTGCGTTAAAGAAAAGATGATGTCTCCATGGGAGAATAATTGCTTCTATAACCTTCATCTGCTTTGTGCTTACCATAAGGCAAGTTCCAGTTTGTCCCTGCAAATTGCATTTAATTTCAGGTTCACGTAGGCCTGTATTTTTAGTTGTATTTCCCCCTGTTCCACTACATTTTGTTCTAATGCGTTCCTAGATGAAGTAAAATTGCGTTATGTCGATGGCATTTGAACCTGCCTATATCATCAGAATTTAGGAGTACTGCAGGTGAAAAACTTTCACCAACGGAAAGAAGCTCCTCGGGCTTGATTGAATATGCTCATACGTGTCAAAGATTGGACAGCTAGGGCATCAAGCAGAGAAGCACATTCACCTTTGGTAAACTGGCCTTTACAAAATAGTATCAAAAGCATTTGGCATGGAGGAGCTACTAATGCTGGGTTATACAACAGTATCTTATAACTTGTTTTCAAAAAAACCCATCAGCTCACTTACACAGAGCTGAAAATACAGAAATATATGGTAATTAGTGACCTCTAAGAGGTAAAACTAAATTAGAATAGAGAGAAGTTTCTGAAGCTGCGTTTTCGACATTTTGCTTACGAGTATACCAGACTAAAAATAAGCTTAATTATTAATCAGCCAATTACCATGTCTTTCATCCCTATATGGAGTTACTAAAAAAGTAGGAAGTGTGCCCCACTATCTAGAAGCTACAGGAAAACCATACTTGCCAACAAAGATCAGTGTGTCTTAAGAGGCAGTAGTAATGTTGCCAAAAAGAAAGAATTATTTGAAATAGCTACTGATGTGAATTCTTAGAGAAGCTCTTATCACATGTTGAAATATCACTGACAAAGCTCTAAAGACAGAAATGATATGTACTAGTAGGGTTTGTGCTTAAGGATCAAACCAACTTAAGGAAGCACAATGGTGAAACTACAGAGGTCCATAAAGTGCACGTAGGCAGAAATTCAAGAGACACCTTTCCTTGCTCTCCGTAGAGACTTGGTGACCATGGGTTGCAAATAAATGCAAGGGAGAGGCAGTAATGTAAAGAGAAACCATAAAATATGCTTGCATGCTTGAGTGAGTTCTGTTCTTTTGTATACCTCCCTGTAAATTCTTGCAGAAGCCAGGTTAGACACAGTCAGACACCTGGAAATAGATTCTGCAAAATAACTGGTTACTCAGGGCTATGTATTGGTTTTCTTTTTCTGTCTCTGATCCACTTTTCTTTAAGCTGTCTGTGTTAGGCTGCTGAATAATTTCATGTGACTGCTTGTGTTCTGTTCTGAGAACTTGGGGTTTGGATCATTTGTAGGTTTGTAGCCTGTGTTCCTTGAGCCTGCTTTTCCAAGCCACAAGAACAAAATGAGTAATACTTTCTATAATATTTAATGCAGAACAAAAAGCAGGATAAACTGAAAATCCTTATTTTATGAAGGATTGTAAAATCTGTGTAATGTGAAAGCAAACCTTCAAATCTGTATAAAAATCTTTGATTCTGATATAACGTAGGAGGAACGATAGAGGTTGTCCTGCTCTGGCAGGGAGATTGGACTAGATGAGCTCGTGAGGTCCCTTCCAATCCCTAACATTCTGTGATGCTGTGATACAGTATTTCTACACCTGTTTGTCTCATTAGACTGTAAGACCATGACATTTGTTCTTGGTTTTACCCGTGTCTTGCTGCATGACCTTGTGCAGCCTCCTTCATGATTCTGTCTCTCAGCTTCCCCATCTGTCCAATGACACTAATAAAACACTTTGAGATGCTATGGTGAGTAATGGCATAGGAAGGAATGATTCTCAACGCAGAGAAAGTAATAGCCATAGAAACTTTGAAAGTAAATGCCACGTTGAAACAGTGTACAAGTGTGTTAAGAACAGTTGCACGCACTAGGACAGATAATGTGTATATTGTATAATTATACATATAGAGCAGAGGTCTATTTTATAGCTTCAACTATGTGTTTTCAGATAACTTGACATTTTTGGGTTTTAATGCTGTGCTCACTGAAAGACTTGTTCACTAAAATATTTAAATTTCTATGGATATTTTCCGGTTTTAATTATGTGCTTGCATATAACTTTCTCACTTACTCTACACACAAATAAAGAATTAAATACCATATGGCATAGTTTGAAACTTAAGGAACTCTTTGTCTATTTTGACATGGCTATTTGGCTATAGAAAAGATTAACCCAGTCTATCTTCTCTCAAATTATCAGTTTCTGGTATTTTTGTGACAGAAAAAGAAGATTAAACTGGGAACAGAATCCACTTTTTTTGTCTTAAAGTGCTTGGCCATTCCTCTTTTTTTAGCTCAGGCTGAGTTGGAAACATTAAATCCTTGACTTATACAGCTGATTATGAGCCACGTTTTTGCCACCATTACAGTGTGAAACATCATCTCAGCAAAAGATGTACTGAATTCAGTCAGGTTACACCAAGACTGTAGAACTGCTCCAATATTATCTTTGAGTATGAGCTGGAACAGAAATTTCTCATGCCACTTGTTTAGATGCTGATGAAATATTTCCTAATACCAGTATTTCTTGATTTTTTTCATTATCTTTTCATTATCCTTGTTATATTTCCTCCAATATTTTTGTAATTTATTATTCAACTTCTTTGCCATGTAATTTCTAGTGGAATTCTGGGGACATGGACTTTTATGAACATGTTAATTTAATTTTAATATCCATTAAATTTTTGATCTTCGTGTATAGTTATAACAGCAACTGCATAGGTTGGTAATGATTTAAGTGTTCCATGTTTAAACTCTGAAATTCTTGTTCTAATGAACACATTAAAACTGACTTTAAAATAATGTATCCTGAGTTTGCATTTCCCCTGAGAACGTTATATGGAACATTATCAGTAATTCTGTGTTCAAATAATTTCTGTGAACACTTCTGCATTCTGTTATCTTTTGACAAGGAAAAAAAAAAAGTTTCTCACTTACTTTGCTGAAAGCTGCTGATAGGAAAATTACACATACAAAGTTTGTGAATTGCCTTCTTTTTCTTAATTAAAGGTTTTTGTTAGTAAACTATTTGTGGTTCTGGAATATAAGATGATAATTGGCAATACTTTGCTATTTCCATTCATTACCAAAATAGTGACAAGAGAAGTCTTTTTCTAATAACATTAATAGATTGGAATCGTGCACACTGTCAGATAAAAGGTAGTCTTTCATAAATTCTACCTAGTTCAAATAAATAATATTTACTCCTTTAAAAACAAGTCAAATTCATATTTTATGGTGTTTTGTTTCTGCTGATTTGCTGCAGTCACAGTAGCTCAAACAGCCTTACTGGTTGTTAGCTTTCTGAAGTAATTAAGGAGTTAATATTTCTACCTTGTAAGAAACAAATAATTACTGTATACATGAGCATAAAATTCTTTAGAGATGATAGAAGTAGGAAAACATGAACAGGAAAATAAATAATTAGTAAGTGTGAACCTGTAGTGCTTGTCAGTGCCCAGAGGGTGAAGTCAGGAACTTAAAAGCAATTGGCATTGGGAATTTCAAATCAGTCCCAAAAAGTATCCTTGTATCCTTAGTAGGATTCTAGTTAGGATGTTACAGTCTGGATGGGTGGACATTCAGATGAGTGAAAAAAAAAATGTTTGAGTATGTAAGAGCCTGGCTATTGTGTGCCTCAAACCTTGTGTGGTGATGAGGTCTGGAAAGCCCTGTCTGGAAGGGAGAGG
>WTSP01013217.1:0-10986 GCA_025331215.1 Actenoides lindsayi | reverse complement strand
TCGGCGCCGGGGCTCTTGCGCGCGGCGCAGGCCCCGCCGACGTTGAGGCTGAGCCCGTGGGCCGGCGAGCCCGCCGGGTGCCGGTGCTTCCGCCGCTGCCTCCCCTTGGCCTCCAGCAGGAGGGCGGGCCCGTTCGGCCGGTCGGGGCTGTCCGCCCCTGGGGAGAAGGGGCCGAGGCCGCCGGGGCCGGAGGGGCTGTCCAGCTTGCAGAGTTTGGGGGTGTCCCCGGGGACGGGGGGTCCGGGGGGTTCCTGCCGCAAGCCGGGGGAGTAGGCGGACTTGATGTCCAAGGAGAAGGAGCGTTTCAGGCGGTTGGTGTCCTGGATGCGCTCGGAGGAGAGGTGCAAGCCGTTGAGCCCCTGCTGCAGGGTGGTGGGGGACAGGACCTTCGGGGTCCCGCTTTGCCGCTCAGGGTCGCCGTGGGGGGACGCCGAGCCGGCGCCTCTCGGCACCTCCTCGGCCTTCTCTGAGGTAGGTGGTGGGGGATGCCGGCTGCCCTCGGCCGCCTCTGCCGGGTCCTGCTGGGCCTCCCCCTCGCCCCGGTCACCCTTTGACTTCAGGGCCTTGAGGAGCTTCAGGCTCCTCTCGTACTCCAGGAGCTGGCCCAGGAAGTTGAAGTTGGGCGAGATGGACGGGCGACGGTCCTTAACGAACCTGCCGAGAGGCAGAGACAGCCCCGGTTGGTGCTTGACCCTTCAACGGATCAGCCCTACTCTCTCAGGCTCTTTGGGGAGAAGATGCATCATCCGGGACCTTCTGACCAGACCCTCTGATGAAAGGGGCCTTGGGGAACCACGGGGCCTTGGGATGCCCCAGGGGTAGAGCTGGGACCACCTCCCCCCTCCATCTTACCGCTCCCAACCATTCCTCGCCGCATGCAATTTATGAAGGGAGCTCTGCTTTGGTTTCACTGGGACTCCACCAAGCCAAGACAGAGCTTCAAGTCGCTCCCACCCCTCCCTGGGCTCAGCCTGCTTTCCTTCTCTGCGGTGAAGCACCCCAGCATAACCCCTCCCTGCCCTCCAGGGAAAACTCACCTGTAAGCATCATCTGAGGACATACCCATGGTCTTCATGATGTAGGCGATGGCGATGGTGGCCGACCGGGAGATCCCGGCCAAGCAGTGCACTATCACCTGGCAGCTGGACACCTTGGCCTTGTCTGGAGCACGGTGAAGAAGACAGAGAGAAAAGCATTGTTGAGGTCAGAGATGGTGAGCAAAACGACTCTAGCCTCCCTCCCCAACCCTCAACCCTTTGGTGTGAAAGGACAAGGGTTGCTGGGAGTAAGACCGCAGAGGACAGAAGAAGAGTTCAGGTTTTGAAGGCCGGGAACTGGAGGGTCTCCAACCATTGTTACAAAAGCTCACCAATGAATTCAATGGACTTGTCCAGCCAGGGCAGCAGCTTCTCACAGTAGTTGTCGTTGACAGGAATGCGCATGAAGTGGCTATCACAGATGAAGTCTGGCTTGGGACAGGAGTTGCTGGCGTTGAGGACGTAGCTTATCCCATTCTGCGTCATCAAGTCCTGGTGGGAAAGAAGCGATTGATTGGCTGAGTTCAGCCAGCACCAAGTGCTGAAGGTCCCACGCTCCCTGCCTTTTCCCATCCCAGTATTTTCTCCTGTGGGTCTCCCATGGTTGCCTTGGCCTAGCTGGTGGTAGCATAGCAGAGATCAGCTGAGGAGCTTGTGTCACTTTAAATGACAGGTTTGAACTTCAGCAGATCTTTACTTTGGTCCAAGTAAAGCAAGACCAAAGAGCCCTGGAAGGGAGTCCCAGGGGGGGAAAACCCAAGAATCCCAGTATGACAGGAGTAGGAAAATACAAACTGGCAAAAATTCTGCCTGAAAGCTTTGAAAGTATCAGCTGAGGGAGAGAGAAGGCATCTCACCAACAACGTGGGGCGAGCTGTTGGTAGCACCTTATGTCAACCCAGGTCTTTGCTCTCGTACCCCTCAGAAACACATCGGGAGTTCTCAGATTTGTTAGTTGTTCACAGTTCTTCACTGTGAACAGTGAGCTCTGGTGTTGGGACACAGGCCAGGGGAACCTGGGAATTTTGGTGACACCAAATTTATGGCTCACCTGACCCCTCTCTCTTTCCCTGTTCCACCAGATTAGGGATCACCTGTACAACTCGGGGCAGGTTGCTTATAAAAAAATGGGGGAACAGCTCGTGCCAGCTGCTGGGTCTCAGTGCCCGGTCTGCACTGTCCCAGGGAAGACCCAGAATGAAACGGGAGGAGAAAACATGGAGATAGAAAAGTCTTTTGACACATCAGAGCGTGTGGAGCTGCCATGTGGGGATCTATCCTTCACCACGTGCTGGAGAAGAGAAGCATTGCCCGATGCACAGCCTCTGCACTTGACCTCGTTCTGCTGCCTATGAATAGAGCATCTTCTGTCCACATCATGGGGATGGAAGAAAACACAGCTCCAAAAGATGAACCAAACCCGAGCAGCAGGCAGGGAGGGAAGGAAACCATCAATTTCCCTGCCTGACACTGGCTCCTCAGGAGACCGCACCGGGATTTCAGCCCTGGCTCTGCAGCGGTCGGTTCCTGCCCGTCCCAGCAGGCTCTGCAGAGCCCGACCTCGGCTCCACGGAGCCAGCCCAGCTCCCAGGCTCACATTCTTGGCATTTTTCTCTTTCATTTCCTTCTACTCCCTGTCTATAATTTCTCTCTTCCCTCCTTTCTGTCTCCAACCCCCCTCTGGCGTTGTGGTCCCTCTCCTGCCCCGGGCGAGGAGAGGACACCTGGCTGGCTCCCCCCCTGCCCACAGCAGGCAGGAGCCCAGCGGCATTTTAACTGCAATTCCTCTTTCTTTCTTCTCGCTGTTATTTTTCCTTTAAACAAAATTCCTTCCCTGGCACGACATCACAGCACAGCCCGTCCGGCACCTTTAAAAAGGCACCGTCCATCTTTTCTACTCTTGCCCCACAGCAAAACTTTGGTCATTTTTGGGCCTCTTGAACAAGCCTCTGCCCCTGGTCAGAGCTGCCCATCCCTGCGCTGCTGCCACTGAACACCCCAGCTTGCTCCCACTCTCTCTGGCTCACGAGAAGATCCCAGGGTGGCTGAAACTGGTGTAATGTGGCAGTCTGTGGGTGCCAAGCTGGCTCCTGTCCCACATCTCCCTCCAGCTCCCCTCCAATCACCAGCTCCCACTCCAAACCCAGGTGTTTTCCCAGCCATGCTCCTCCTGCCCCTGAGTTTGCTACAGGTAGCTTGAAGGTGAGACTCTGGCCCAGGCTGCCCAGAGAGGTGGACGATGCCCCATCTGTGCCCCATTCAAGGTCAGGTTGGACAGGGCTTTGAGCAACCTGCTCTAGTTGCAGATGTCCCTGCTCAGTTCAGGGGGGTTGGACTAGATGAGCTTGAAAGGTCCCTTCCCACCAAAACCAGTCTATGATACTACTTGGGAAGATTTTGACCACCCCAAAGCTCATCAGTATAAACCAACTCATCCTGTAACCCCCCTGCCCAGTTCTGCTGGCTCTGCCCAGGCACTCCCTGCAGTCAGCCTCCGGGTACAGTCAGACCAACCACATGTGGTTCTCCCCCTGGGCAGAAGAGGAGTCCTCAATGGCCTCACCCCGCTGCATGGCTGGGGGCCCAGATCAGACAGGGCAGACGTGTCCCTTCCAGAGAGCCATACCTTGTTGAGGACGTCCTTCTGGGAGCCCAGGTAGAGATGCGGCAGGATGCGCGTGGGGCCGACATTGGCCACGGGCAAGCACGGCTGGGAGATGCTCATTGGCAGGATGGCAGCCGGCTTCCCCTCGCAGAGCCCTGGGAAGCAGGATGAGAAGGTGGCAAAGCCTCCTGTGGAGAAAACGGGGACATTGAGCTTATAGCAGTGAAGCTGAGACCATCAGCACCTGGCACATCAGGGCCCAGGCTGGGTACAGTGCTGTGATAACCCTGCAACGCTGAGAACGGAGCCCTGAGGAGCAAAAAGCCACCAGCCATGGCTAACCAGAGTGGACACATTGTGACGACGGTGCCACTTACACGGAGAAAGGAATGGAGACTCCGCTCTGATTTCCACCACCTTGGACCAGACCAGGATGTTGGTACCTGCAGGCCATTGCCATGGGTCACACTCTGACCTCAGCAGATGTGCCAGCAAGCAGCGCCCAATTCACCGCACCGAGCTGCTGGGCTGTCATACCCAGCTTGAGCATCTCAAAGCCCAGTTTTGAGAGCAAACCCCCAGCTGGGGATGCAGTCGGTGGCATCTGACAAGCAGAGCTACCACCACAGTGTCTGGCACGGTCAAAAGCACGAGCTAAACGTGAAGGAGCCTGCCTGAAAGCCAGCCCCCAGCTCAGGTGGCAAGAGCACTGACCCGAGCTGGGCAGCAAGCGTTGTCCTGCCCACGTGGTGGAACCCTCCCAGGGCTGTCACACGTCCTGCACGGTTGTGTAAGGCCACCGGTGATCCTGGTTTGCTCTCGCTCAATGATCCCGTTCTCTGGGGTAGAGCTGGGTCTGGCTAGTGGTGGCCCAACCTCACTTCCCTCCAGCTGAGGACATCTGGGTGGCAGCTTGGTGCAACAGAGAGGACCTCGGGTTCTATCAGCCCAATCAGACTCCCTTGAGGTTTTCCCAGCCATGCGGATGAGCAGATGCAGCTTGACATCACCCAAAGGGCAGAGAAGACTTCAGGGCTTGACTGCCTTTGACTGTCAGAGGGACAAGGATGCCCCCACGAGATCCTTCTGAAAGTCCAAGTCTCTGGACTCAGGATCAAGGGAATCTCTGGCCCATCTCCACAGCTAAACAATACCTTCTAATGAGCCTTTAGTAAGGACCTTTCCATTCAGTCCCTCTCCCCTTCAGAAGCAGGGCAGCCTTGGCACATTCTCACTTTGCTTTCTCCAGCACCTCCTCAGCATTTCTGCTGATCCTCCCGGAGCACCTCCCTGGTTGCTGGTGTGGCACCCAGGGTCTGGTGCGGTACGACTGGTGCTACAGACAACCCACCCCATGTCCTTGGGAGGTGAAGGTGATGGTGAAGCCAGAGCAGCACACAAAATTATGCTCATGCCACCCAAGATCCTCCATCACCGTCCACCTCAGCAACTCCTGGTGCCACCTCCCACTGCCCCAAGAGGAAGGAGTCCTCCAACCAACCTCTTCCCACCCCTCTCTTACATTTTCCTGGCTGGCAGCTAACACAGCTCCCAGCTCCAAAACCCCGCCAAGCCGGGAGGGCTAGAGTTAAAGCACCTTATCTTCCCCAGCACTTCCTTTTCTCTGGCTCCCTCTGAAATGACATCACCCCTCAGCTGGGACATTAAATCAGAGCAAAGGCAGGAGGCCCAGCGCAGGTGCAGCGCAGCTCCTGTTACCGCTCATCCCTGCGCCGCGTCCCCATCGCCAAGGAGCGCGAGTCACCGGCCGCGGCCTTCTGCGGACACGGCCACCTCCTCGTGTCCACCTGCTTGGGGGATGCTCGAGCAGAACCCCTGCGGGAAGGGCTCCCTTCAGCTGTCCCCAGTACACGGGGTCAAGCGGGGCACAGAACTGACCCCCAGACTCATGCAGAACGACATGGGGATTTTTCCAAAGGAACCTGGCCCGTATTTGGGGAGCGGGGTGCACGTAAGCACAGCCTCGAGGGTGGGTGCCTGCTCTGGTCCCCCTCTCCACAGCCTCTTGAGCTCCCTCGTACCTCATCGAGAGCCGCCCGGGGCCGCGTACGGCTTCGTATCGCTCTGTAAAAGCCGGGTGATCTCATAGCTAGAGCAGGTCGGGGCACGCCGCTCTCCCCCCTTGCCCGCCTCTGCCGGCACTCGCCCAGCAGCAGATCCTCTTCCAGCTCTGCCCGGGGCAGTCCGGGCAGAGGGGTTGCGAAGCAGGCGGGGATGTTTGCGGAGAGTGGCAGAGACGGTGGCACCCACCCCGGCACGTTGCCATCCACCAGAGGATGCTGGCACCTGAAGCGATGCCTGCAGCTCGCCCCGGGCAAAGCCCGAACCCCGTGCCTGCGAGCGCAGGCTGATGCTCCCGTCCCTCCTGTCCTCATTTCCCCCACGCTTGCAGCTGCTGAGGGCAGCCCGGGCTTGGAGGAAACCCTAGAGATGGGGCTGGGTACCCGACGCCATCCCAACCTCGAAGCGACGCTCACCCCGCCCCGCGCCGGCTGCTCGAGCATGCCTTTCATTTTTAGAAAGCGAAGCAGCTCTTCAAAACAATCCCAGTGGCGGTGAATGTCCCTGGCTGGGCTCCCACTGATACCTGGGCTTTCCCCCTCCACACCCCAGGCCATAGGTCCCAGCTTTTGCTGGGAGAGAGCAGCAGAGCCCCGCGGGGCGAGGAGCCAGGGCAGCAGTGGGTCTTTCTATTCTTTCCTCTTTTATTCACAGTGCTGGTGCTGGGAGCACCATTTCTCTTGGCACGTGGGGAATTAAGCTCAGGAAGGATTTGGATGTGATGTGGAAGAGGTGCTTGGGGGTCTCTGGTGTCTTCTTGATGTTCCCTTAGAGCCCATCAAGGGCTGACTGGGGAGGAGCTGGTCCCTGTGCTGCTCATGGCTCCAGCACTCCCAAGGGCTCTCAAAACCATTCCCTGGAAAATTCAGTGTCTTCCTGCCTCCTGCAACTGCCTGCGTCAAAAGTGGGGCCCAGGAGAAGTGGGGGGATGTTTGGGCACAGGGAACTAAGGCCAGAAGTGGGGATGCCTTCACTGCTCCAGCTGAAGATGGAGGAAGGAGAAGCCAAGGACAGCATCAGGCAGGTCTCCGAGAGGGCTGGAGGATGACAATCACCTTCAAGTGGTCTCTGGGGACATCCAGCTCATGGCTGGGACACTAACAACATCTCAGGCATCACTCATCACCTGCCAGTCACCCTGTGCCCTTCTCTGGCAAGGCAGGGCAGTAGCAGTGGTGCAGGGAGGGTGACACAGAAGGCGACAAAGTCCTGGCTAGGGACAGGGACGTGGTGTGGCATCATTTTCCTCCTGGTGGTAAGCCCCAGCGTGGGGATTTACAATCCACTGAGTTGCACGGGATGTTAAGGGAGATGCTGCTGGGGATAAAAGGGAGGTGTGGGGCAGATGCAGCAGGGCTATCCCAGCTCCCTGCTGCTCCCTGTGCCCCTCCCCACACCGAGGCCATCTTCTTAGGCTGGAGATGTAAAGTGGAGACAGGAAAACGACAGGGCTTGCAAAGCCTCTGACGCCTCATTCAGATGGCTGAAGACTGCCTACTCAACTCCAGCCCCATAGATTCACCTCCTTCAGAGTCCCCTGAAACAACCCAACAGCTCTGGCCTTGATGCTGCACTCCACCCGCTGCAAGGAGTTGCAAAAGAGCTTCCCAGGGCACCTGCTTCACCCCAAAACCACTCTTTTGGAGAGCTACGTTGCCTCTTCAACACCCCGAGCCCCGTGAGTCTCCCGAATGCCCACCTCAAGACACACCAAAGCAGGAGGGACACATCCTGTTTGCCCTGTGCATGGTGGAGCACATCCAACCCAAAGGCACCCCAGCAGGAATCGGGGAAGAAGAGGTGACGTATCACCCGCTGGGGCAGCAAGGAGGAGGGGAACAGGCACAGCTGGAGCCGCAAACCCTCCCCGGGCCAGCAGCTGCTGAACCTCAGCTCTCACACCAGGAGCTGGCAGGAGACCTACGGGGAGGTATTAAAGAGGTGGTTTATAGCCCACCCTCATTGCTCCTATAACCGGCATTAAAGAGCAGCAGCCGGAGCTGCTCAGAGCCCACTTCCCATGCAGGTGCTGGAGCTTTTGCCGCAGCCCGCGGCCCCATCGGCAGGTTTTGTGCCTGTGCTCCCTCCCGCTGGAGACCCCCTGCCCCCCTAAAGCTCCCGGCAGCTGAGGGGGCCGAGAGAGGCCGGGCTCTGCCCAGCTCTCATTAAAATGCCTGCGGTGGCCGAGAGCGGCTGCCAGGGCGGCACGTGGCGAGCGGGAGCGGGAGCGGGGCAGGCCAGCGAGCACGCGCCTGGGGAGCAGCCGCCACGCCAGCACGGCTGCCCCACTGCTGCACCGGCTCGGCGCCCGGCACCGGGGCTTGGCCCCCCAGCACCCGGGGGACACGCTGCTCCCGCTTCCCCGACGCCTCCGTCCCCACGCGCGAAACCGCCCTGGCGAACTGAGGCGCGGCAGGGGACGACGAGAGCCGGGGGGACTTGGGAAAGCCCAGCCCTTGCCCGCATCGTGCCCAGCCTTGGCAGGGCAGCCAGCCCGATGCCGGGCCGAGCGTCTCTGCGGCGGGATGGACCTTCCGTTCGGGACGGAAGGCAAGCGGAGGGGCCAGGCACCGCCACAGCTCAACCCTCAGAGCCGCTGGGAAAATCCCTCTTTGCAAAACGCCGTCTCCCTGGCTGGGTTGGAGGCTGCCGGTGCCGGCAGCGAAGCCGGGCGGTGTGACGAAACGCTGCTTATTGCCACCCTTACTCACGGTGCCCTGGGAAGCTCTGGGGCTTTGTCAGCACTTCCCGCTGCCTGGGACATTTCTGAGTTTCTCCCCTGCCTCCATCCTCGCTGTTCCCCTCTCGGCGCTGCAGCCCCCCACTTTGCTTTTCCCCAGCCCTGCCATCGACGCCCAGTTCCTGCTTGCTTGTGCACCCTTCCCACCCACCTGGGTGAAATCCCAGTGCTGCCCAGCCTGGCCAACTCACCCTCTCCTGGCTGATGCTCCTTTACTTCCACTGGAGAGAGATGTCGCCTAGTCCCCGGTCCTGCTCCCCCCCCTCCAACTCCCCTGCCCAGCCTCTGTGCTCTCCCTCAGCCCAGGTTTCACCTTCCCTTCACTCAACACTAAATTTCATCACCCCACTGCTGGCTCCTTGTTTTTCTCCAACCAGCGGGGATGAGAAAGCCGATGAATCAGCCCGACTGTGGATTCATGTGAATTCCCCATTTCCCCAACCGTCACCCTGAACAGCCCCTGCCCATCTGCTGCTCCATCACCCTGCTGCCTCCCAAACTACACCAGCCCCCCACCCCAGCCTCACGGGCTGCTCCCAGACCCCTCTCCCCTTCACCCAAAGGAGCGGAAAACATCCTTAAAGAAAAAAAAAAAAAAAAAAGGAAAAGCAGCAGAAAGGAAGCCCTCCACCCACACAACCACAGACACACTCCCTGAGCTGCTGGGCTTGATTTTCCTCCAGTGACTGTGCCTGCGTTGGACCAGCCTTACTCATTCTAAGTAAAGAAAAACGTGTCATTTCCAGGAGTGACTTATTACTAATGACACCATCACTGGATTATGTGCTTCATGCCACAAAAACCTGTCAAGCACTTTTAGCAGGCTCCCATTTTAAGTGGTGATGGAGGGGGAAGTTTCTTGATTCAACCCTTTGGTAATCTAGGTCATTCCAGGCTTGGCATATTTTTAAGCTGCTCCAGTTAACGTCCCCTTCCTCCGCCTGCCCTTCACCCTCGCACCGGGGGTTGGAACCACTGCAAACCCCCTGTTTGACAGGAAACCCCCAGAAAATGGGCCGGCAGCGACTGCGCTAGTGAAGCGAAATGGCTCCGTCGGGCAGCTGCTGGGTGCGGGCAGCAGCGCAGGGCTCTGTCAGTCCATCGCTCCTCACACCCCGCACCACACTCGCTCGTCCCTTCCCCTCCACCCCGGCACTTGAGGGAGCAGGGAGCGTACTGTAGAACCACAGAACGGTTTGGGTTGGAAGGGACCTTAAAGATCGTCCAGTTCCAACCCCCTGCCACGGGCAGGGACACCTCCCACCAGCCCAGGTTGCTCAAAGCCGCATCCAGTGTGCTCTTGAACACATCCAGGGAGGGGGCATCCACCACCTCTCTGGCCAAGCTGTGCCAGTGCCTCACCATCCCCACACTGAAGAATTCCTTCCTATTATCTTATCTAAATCTACCCTCTTTCAGATGAGATGCTGGCAGCAGAGCTTGCCCTAGCCCCCACTACCTTCCTCCTCCTCTGCTCCATCTACTCCCTCACCCAGCTTGCCTGGATGAAGAAGGGCTCACGGGACCCCTGGAGCGCTCCCCCCAAGCCAGGCAGTCTCAGGGGACCGCGCCGGGACCGGTGCAGAAACCCCTGCTTGGAGGACCTGCTCGCCGTGCAGCTCCTTGGCCGCAGGGCCAGCCGAGCTGCCTCCGCAGGTCGCCCGGGGCAGGCAGCTGGAGACGTTCGCCTTCCCCGGGCTCCCCGCTCGCTTTCCCCGGGCTCCCCGCTCGCTTTCCCCGGGCTCCCCGCTCGCCCCCAGCTCGCTCCCCGCTCCGCCAAGGCGACCTCCATCCCTCGGGCAAAGCCGGGCTCGGTCCCCTCTTCCCCCTCCATCCCCGGGGACAGGAAAAGGAGCCGGCCGGCTGACAAACCTCTCATGTCCCTGCTCTCCTTCATCCTCCGCACCCTTATTTTCAGCTTCATCTGCCCTTCGCGCATGTCTGGCCAGAACTGGTCCTCGGAGGGGGCGATCATTACATCCACGGGCATCCAGCTTGGCGGGGGCACCTCCTCCCTTAGCAAAACAGCTACAAAATCACTGAAAAAAAACCCAAACCCTCCCCAAAAAGCGGCCAGCCTCCCCCCTCGGCTCCAACCTTCAGGCTGAGAAAAGAAAAAAAAGCATTCAAAATAAGGGAGCGGGGTAGGGGGGAGCCGGCGTAGCCCCCTCTCCCCGTCCTCCTCCTCCTCCTCCGCGCTCGGGCGCGGGGCTGAGCTCAGCCGCGGAGCAGCCGCCGCCGCGGCCCCGCCGCTCCATCCGCCGCCGCGCTCATAGCTAACGGGTCAGGCATGCGGCCGCATTCCTTACTCAGCACCCAGACACGCAGCTCGCAGCCCGGCCCGGCCCCGCACACGCTTCCCTCCCCGGCTTAAAGGCGCAAAACGCGATTTCTTCTTCTTCTTTTTTTTTTTTTCTTTTTTTTTTTTTTTTTCTTTCCCCTCCCCCCACCCGAGCGCTGACGTGGGTTCCCTCGGCGGCGCGTGGTCCGATCTCCTCCTTCAGGGGTGAAGGGTGTGGGGG
>WTSP01013216.1:23950-42290 GCA_025331215.1 Actenoides lindsayi | reverse complement strand
GTGAGGCCTCACCAGTGCTGAGTACAGGGGGAGAATCACATCCCTAGTCCTGCTGGCCACACTATTCCTGATACAAACCAGGATGCTATTGGCCCTCCGGGCCACTGCTGAGACATTAAATAAAAACAACTTAAGTATCACCCAAGAAACACTACTCATAACTGGCTGCCAGTTACATTTTGAACTATTAAGCCTGATTGTCCAGTCAATATTTTTCCTGTTTGTAGATTACCCATCCAGTCCATATCTCCCCAACTTGTATACAATGATGCTGTGGGGGACATTGTCAAATATCCTAGGCACTGCTAAAGTAAATATCATTCACTACCCTTGTCAGTGCCAGCCATCTTCTCAGAGAAGACATAATCATTGGTATGGCAGAGTTTGCCCAGATTAGACCTATACTAGTTGTTCCAAATCACCTTCTTGGCCTTTATGTGTCTTGAACTGGCTTCTAGGAGGATTTGCTTCATAACCTCCCAGGGACTGAGGTGAGGCTGACTGCCCTGTTGTTCCTTAGGTCCTCCTTTTTTTCTTTATGAAGACATACTTTTCTAGTCAGCAGGAAAAATCTACTAGTCACCATGACCTTTCAAAGACCACAGAGGAAGGCCTCAAAATTAAATTGGCCAGCTCCTTTGATACCCTCTGATGTATCCCATCTGGTTGCATGGACTTGTGCATGTCCATCTGGGTTAAGTAGTACTTGATTCAAGTAATTCTCTACTATGGATAATTACCTCCCTCTCTCATGCTCAACTACTAGGCACAGAGATCTAGGAGGTCCGAGACCAGTCCTTACCAGAAAAGATGAGGCAAAGAAGGTAGCAAGTATTTCAGACTTTTCTGTGTCCTTCATCAGTGACAGACTACCCCATCCAGCAGGCCAAATTTTTTCTTTGGCCCTTCTTTCATTTCTGATGTATCTTTAGTGGTCCTTCTTATTCTCCTTATCTCTGTCCATTTTTAAATCCATCTGAATTTTTATCTTTGTAATTCCATTTCAGCATACCAGAGCATGATTTTATATCCCTTCCTAGTATCCTATCTGTACTTCCATTTTCCATACATACTTCCACTTCCTATGTGCATAGACAAGTATATCCTGTTGGTGATGATAACCTCCTTTCAGACTAGCCTTAGGATAACAAGACCTCAGATGACAGATCTTCTTTATAGTAGTCATCAGAAGAATGGTGCCTTATCTCACTTTAATTGTGATTGTGTTGTTTTTTGAAAGGTAGTTCTCTGAAGAATTTCTGAACAAATGGAACAGAACATGTAATTCTCTCTTGAACCACGTTTAAGTCTAGGGTGATGGATCAAACTTCACCTGCAGTTATTATAAAATTAAAAGAACAATCAGATCTTTCTCGTGGCAATTCTGACATAATATCCTTTTTAACTTTCTGATAGATGTGCTTGTGCTTTCATGTGTATCATGAAAGAAGAGAAACAAATTTTCCCATGTAGAGTTTCCTTTTCCTTCATCCTTACTGAGAAAGAGATGGAATGCAGATAATGTACACTCCTCCATTCTTCTATATGCTCTCATTATGGGTAATGACCTAGTCAGTACAATTTTTAACTTCATCTGTACTTTGCACATGTCTAGCCATGTCTTCATTTTCTTAGCATTTCCTATTTTTTTATTTTTTTAAATCTCTTTTATTTGCAAATAAATCATTATCTGGTCACAGAAAGACCACTTTTCAAAAACAATCCTGTCTGGTTCCATTATGATAAAAATTATTTAGTTTGAAGAAATTAGGATATTTCAAAAGAAGTAAATTAAAGCCTCTATGTACAAGACCTAAACTAAATAACCTGTTTTCTTCACATCATTAGTCTTACCCTGATATTGTTATCAGAGAACAATGATTCAAATAGTATGGAACAGAATCATGAGATGCATATCAAAATAGAGATGCTGGCCTAGACACAAGGCAGAGAAACTTTCTGATTCATTATATTTCCTACTTACAGATTTCTGAACAAACTTAACCATTTGATTCTATGGAATAAAGGTTTTCTGATTCCCTTCCAGCTCCTTTGAGACTATTTATAGCTGCAGGATGTACTGAAGGGAAAATTCAGTGAACTGTCCAAATGCATAACTAAAACTCCATGACCGCAGGATTTTGTATAGGGTCACAACAGTGGTGAGATATTTTACCACTTGGATCTTAAGTGCTTCACTGGCTTAGATTTTATAGAATGCAAAAGTAGAAAAGAAAGTGGTAAAAAAAGGGGGGGGGGGGGTGTGTGTGACAGGATGTTGATTGTTTTGACAGTGATACAGAGGTGGCAAATTAGATAAACATATAATCAAAACCAAGAAAGTTCAGAATTAAACATCAGAAAGCTGATCTGGAAGCAAAGTAGAGGTAAAGATCAAGAAAAGTCCTAATGGAATTAATCTCATACCCAGAAAGACTTTATCCTGAAGGACCAAATAGAAATGTTAGATGCAGACAAACAATGAAAATGAATGAGGTACATTCTTGTGAAAATGGAAGAAGACACTAATTATAATCGAGTGTAATGATGTTTGACTTCCATACAGACTGGCTGTTCTCCATCATAAAACAACCAATACTGAAATGAACAAATTAAGACATTTCATAGTAGGAAGCACCGTGAGCTAGTGTAGGAAAAGCTGTAAATTTGCACTTAAATTTAAAAATAATAATATTAAAATATTAGCATAAAAACAAAATTAAAAGTAATCAATGAAATATTGTTTTCTTTTAAAAATATGCAAAGAGAGAAGATCAGCTTTAAATTCAAATATTTTTAAACAAAAAAAAGTATTTTAAGTATCTGTCCAACAAAATTGGAAGATCTGTGTTTTATGAAAGCTTAGGAGTCACATTCAAAACGGCCCAGAAGACCATCCCAAAGAGCACAGTGAGACAAGAAACAGCATTATCTCTAGTGATTCTATAAACTTGCTTGAAAAACATAAGTTAACAATGGGATAATCTCAGCTGAAAGACTATGAAGATTGAAATGTGTTTGCTCAGAAGGAATTTGAATGAAGCTAATAGATATAATTAGATATATTACTGTGATAGCTGAGTGTAGGACCCTTGCCTGTTGTTCAAAAGGGTGATTTGTTAAATATGATTGAGAGGCCAGATGTCCAAGGAAGTGTCTGAGGGATCAAGACAGAAGCAGGGAATGGTTTAGCAAAAGGGAAGTTGAGTTAAGCTAAGTTAAGTTAGTTAAGTTAAGTTAAGTTAAGTTAAGTTAAGTTAAGTTAAGTTAAGTTAAGTTAAGTTAAAGAGGAGAGCAATAGTTAAACAGGAGACTTGGAAATCAAGTCCATGAACTAAGGTGAAATATCAAGAACGAGGGGAGAAAAAAATATGGACTGTAAGACACTGATTAATTCCTGCTGTATCAACTTACTGCCAGCCGAGTATTTTGACCATAGACATCCAGCAGAGTTTTCAGTTATTTTACTCATACACCAAAATGCCTTTTTATGATAATGATGTATTCTACAGGAGTATTGAGTATAAACTTAAATTAAATGTATTTCCTTGGAAAAATAATTAAACTTCTTATTCATTTTAGAGCATATTATGGTGCGTTTTATTTTGGAAAGAAAAAAGAATAACACCAAATTACACTTATAACCAAAGCAATACTAATAATATTGAAATGAAAAAGATAAGAATTCATTGATTATGAGCAATTAATTATAACAGCAGGTAGCATAAGATATCATTTCACTGAAGAATTTATATTTTGTGCCTTCAAGTGATTTATTTTTTTATGTTTAAATGAGTTAAAAAGAAACAAAACAAGTATCATAACATGTACATATATCATGTACATGGCTTTTATTTGACGCTCAGCTCTATCAACTTTCTCAAGACATTTTAATGCCATATGCTTCTCCCTAAACCACATTGCTTGCAGAACTTGCAAAGGTAAGCAATCTCCCGTCATACCTTTTTGTGTGACAAGGCAACATCTTCTAGAAGTTTCTTGGCTCAGCAACCCAAACGATGGCTGCATTTTCATTACAAGGTGGACAGAAAAAAAAGTCTTTAAAGAAAAATCATGCTTCCTTCCATATCTCCAGCAGTTTCAATACTTCTTTTAAAATCTCATTCAGGTGAATCTGAACCTGAAGCACATACACACTGGACATAAGAGGTTTACATGGAGTCAGTTGAGAGGAAATAAAGAATAAAACACAGGTTAGAGCTGGAGATAAGCTTTTATGGGATATATGCCTGAGCATGACGACACTATAGCAATAGTGAGGAGAATGACAGATGTACTGCAGTGGCTGTGAAAGAAAATTAGCTTCCTCAGGATCTAATTTGAGTATACTTGTTTGTTTTACCAGAGCTATGTTATAAATACATTCTTACAAGAGTGCCAATCACTTGTAAAACAATCTCAGAATGATATGCATTCAATTACAGAAGAGTGTCCTCGTGTAAAATCTGGAAGACTAAAACATTTAAAACTGGACTATACAAATACCTAGACAGGATTTTGTAGAAAGGATACCCTGAGAAGAGCGTTACCTTAACAACCCAATAGATGTTTTGATTTTCTAATTTGTATGACAGAGTCATCTCATAGCACACATAACTAGAGGGCTATAACAAATACATGCATTTTACTTACTATATTTAGTAGCAGCCTCTCAGGAAACTGGAAATATTAATTTCCTTATTCTTCTGTGCTTCTGAAATGTTTTTCACATTTCAAGGGCTGTATTTACAAATGAATTATCTAGATCTAATCTATATTATTCCAGTGAGAAATTAATTCCTCTTTTCGTAATAGCGCATTCAAATGTTTATAGAACTGCTACTCTTTAACCAGTGATAATGATCCCTAAATTCTCGTAGTGAAGACTGAGAAACACAGACTCAAGGCTCAGGCAATACAGATAACCAGGCTAATGCTACAGTTACAACCAATTTGCTTCCTCCTCTTGCACAGCAACACTGCTGGCAGTTTCATCAGACCTGTGTATATTTCTGGTGGTACAATAGACAGTGATGGAGGACAGTTCACTGCTTTTAGAATTAGCAAGTAGTGCTGCATAGCAGGAGTAGGTTGGTAGAGCTAAACTGTTGGTGCTGAGGACCTGATGTTGATGCTATATGTGTTTCAGAGATTGTTACGCTAACACTAGTTTGGTCCCATGAATCAGATGCTTCTAAGCAGCCAGAGTGCCTGAGGTAGGCAGGCCAGGAGCACACGGTCAGGTTAATTTCATTTGAAAGACAGTTCAATTGTGCATGGGGTGGCTGCCCTGTGATACCATCCTGTGCCTTTGTGACACCAACATGTGCAGTAAAGCAGCTAAGAGATTCACCTCAAAAGTGATTCTCTGATCTTAACTAAAATCCTAATGTGAACATGTCGGTGTTGTCACATGGGAAGCTCTGAAACAGGCTGCCCAGAGAGGTGGTGGAGTCTCTGTCTCTGGAGACATTCAAAACCCACCTGGACACATTCGTGTGTGACTTCCTCTAGGTGAACCTGCCTTGGCACGGGGGTTGGACTAGATGAACCCCAGAGGTCACTTCCAGACCCTATCATTCTGTGATTCTGTAATGTCCTGTCAGAGATTCCTCACATGGAGTTTTGGGTTTCTTTTTGTTTCTATGTGAGAATTTCATATGGTCACAGGTAAATTCTGTATTTAGTTTCCTGGAAACATAACAATAGTTAGGCAGTAACAAGATTCATATCAAAATACTTTGTCAGAAGAGTACAATAGAGTGATTTTTATGTTATGAAAGAAAGCAATAAGAAAGTATCAGATGAGGTCAGGTCCATGCATATCAAGGCTTAGCACAACAAAAATATTCTCTAGGTCAAAATACTCCTCATTCTAACCTGTACTGCAAATGTTTCTGAAACTCAGACTGCAGCAGTGTCAGCAACTGCTTGAGGGGAAGTATTAACAAGTGGATTCTGCCTCTAATTCTCCTTCAAAGGCATGTTGTGCAGGAAATTTCTGTGAAGTTGTGAAGCTGATCTGGAAGATGCAAGGAGATGAGCCATATAACCTTAGTAACACTTCAGTGACTAGACTGAACAGCTCGAGGTTGGCAAGTGTTTCCATAAGGTGGAAATGAAGGGTAAGATTTGCCTCTGAAGTAATAATATGGGATGATACTTCAGTATGTCAAAGGCTAGATAGTGAATGCAAGGAAGAGAACAAAACAGGGGAGGTAGGGTGATTTATTAATTTGCTTTTGTATTCTATAGAAACAGAAAATAAGGATTTTTCATGTTCTCTGTAGCCAACACTGGTAAGGCATACAAATACTATCAAAACCAAGAATTTCCACAGGAATTGTCACCTCAGTGTTTGCATATTTTTTAGATTTAGAATGAAAATAATAGAACTCCCTTGCCCATATCAGTAAATATAAAGAAATACATGGAAAGTGAAATGCCTTAATATTTGACATATTAAGATATAAGATAATGTCCTTTTACATGCTACTATATATCCATGGATACTCACACCTATATAAATACACAACCATGTAGTATAGAACTTTTGTTCCTGCATTACAGCTTAATGACTACAAGATGTCCACATCCAAAATATTTAGGAGTTCTAAAGTTTCAAACCCAGCCTACTTTCTTCCAGACTCTTTATTTCTTATGTGGAATTCTGGTTCTGTTCTCAACCAATATAGGAATAACCTGTGGAAAATTTTTATTTTTTTGTTTTTAATCTTTGGTAAAGACCCAGGTGGACATGAAATATCCACTCAACCTTTACTAGTGATAGTGTGAGAATATGCCTTGCTTAAAATAGATGCTGCACAATTCTGCTCTCCCATTAATCACAATCTCTATGTTTTCCATGTCACATGATAAAACTCTTTTCTAGAAACTAAACCCTCTAGCTCTTGTCCAGTGTATAATTTTTGTTTTACCTTATTAGTTGTCAATTTTAAATAGAATTTTAAGATTCCATGAATGCTACTTACTCAGTAAAATAGGAGGAGCTAGTATATGTGTATAAATTCTTCAATGTTTGTGGTTGTTTATCTGACTTATCCATTTAGTATAACTGATATGAAGAATTGTGAAAATGAGGTAGCAGCGGGCTGAGAGGCTGTAAATATTTTGCCTATGTATATTCTATATATGAAAAGATTGACAAAAAGGAAGCCTAATACACAAGCATCTTTTTCATATAGTTGCAAGCTTTCATTCTGAAGGCATAGTGTTTTTAAATTGTTAATTATAATTCCTCTCCATTCTTCATAGAATAATGAAAAGCAATAAAAAGGTAGTTATGTGAATTATTTTAATTTATGCACATTTTAGAAACCAATTTCGTAGATGAGAAACTGCAAGACATATTTTCAACATATTTTCCAACAACTCCAGGGCAAGTCTGATGCTGTTCATCATCATCATTATAATTTTACTCTATCATTCTCCAACTTTCTTCATATTTTACTGGTTTGTGTATGTATGTAATCTAAGTATGTCTTACATTTGTTTATTTTTCACTGATATTATTAGTCATTGCAATGACATGCAATTACTTATTACAATAACTCTGTAGCATTTTCAGTAGTGTTGCAATTATTCCAATTGCATCCTGAAGAAAAGAATAAGAATTCAGAATAATAATGATGAGAGGCTTTAACAGCTTTTTTTGAAAAAAAATACAGAAAGAGAAAACATGGAGAAAATACAGAGACTGCTCTTTCAGCACAGAAGTCAGTGAGAAATTTGCCTTTGATGGTCTGGCATTCAAAGTATGAATTCCAGAAAAAAATATTATGATAGATCATATTAAAAGAGGAAGAAATATTTTTGAAAAACATATTTTAAGGACTTGGAGAACCTGAAGTGGAGAAAAAAAATAGAAAAATTGTGCTTTTTATCTGTAACAAGATTGTGGGAAGATCCAAATACAATTTGGATCACCTCCTGAAAAGTCTTCACCTACAAATCACACAGAAGATCAAAGGTGTTCAAATCACTTTTGAAAGAGGCATGGTACTTCCCTCAGCCTTCATTTTGTAAAAATTCAGACAAAGACTTAAGTTCATGTACTCATCATCAAATGTAAAGAGAATTAGAAAACAGAAAATGCAGAAAAAACTTGTAAGCACTGCAACAGTTTGTCTTTAAATTTTATGCATGCTGTTATTTTAGATTTGGCTTGCAGATAGGAAGCTTCCATCAGACAATTCTCATTAGAAGAGTTAAATAATATGTACTAATCTTTTAATAATTTAGTGCTTAAATCCTTGAAAATTGACATTTACAGTTCAAGTTTCAGTTAATTTAAAAAAGAAATGCAGACACACCCCCCCTCCTCCCCTCAAAAAACTTGTATAGAATTGTACTCACTTTCAAAAACAATGAATGTGATCTAAAAATCCTGTATTAAACCAAATTTATGTTGCACTTGAAAAATGTCTATTTGTAGGATTCCACTACTAATCTTTTCTGACCCTTCTCTACCTATGAAATTACACTATCACCTTCTGCACATCTTAGATTAGCACATAGTAACTCAACAAAAATTCCACTAGATTTTGCAGTAGCAGGATTTTCAGTCAGTTGCCTATTCAAATAATAATAATTAAAAAAATTTAAAATGTGCTCCTTTGACATAAAGTTCTGAAAATTTCCATAGCTAACACCGTATCACTTAAAACTCTTATGAATGTTACCTAGTTTTTAAGATTTCTGTAGCACCCAAAATATGCTGTATTTTCCAGTCAATAAGCAATCACTAATTCATCTGTCCATGATGTATCACTATACACATTCAGATTAGTTGACAGAATTTGGAAAATTATATCACAAAAGAATACAAATGAACACTATGTGTGTATATCTCTGATGGTTCTATGGAAGGGTTTTAAAATTTATTTTGTATGCCATTTTAATACTTACAAGCATTTTAAAAAAGAAAACCTCAAAAGTTTGGTTCTTATTTGACTAGTTATTTAGTATTATGCTTTTTTCTTTAATCGAATCAAACTTCTAATTATAATTATGCAGATTAATGGTAAAAGAGGACAACATTGGCATAATACCCTCACAAAATGGGTTGTACAAACTGCAGCTTAAGGATGCTTGAGTTTGTGTAAATTCTTTAAAACTAAATCATTTGAAAAAAAAAAGTGCATTTCTACAATTGTATTTGCAGCTTGTTTAAAATAGTTTAAAATTATTATTAAATTCTATTCTTCGTATTTGCTCTTTTTCACTGTAACTGTGGTTCTACAGATGTGGGGAATTTAACTGCTGTGACCATACTCACATCTTAAGTTCATAAAAAAAAAATAGGTCTTGAATGAAAAAAAATAAATTACACACCACTGTTTCTACTGGTATCATCTAGGCTTTTTGATTATTTTAATCTGCCAATGAATGGGTAGTCTTTAAATTATTACTCCTAATGTCATATCCTGCAGACCATTATTAATAGTACATACACCTTTAGTCAAAGATTTATGTTGCAAGAGATCATATTACAAGCAGATCTGACTAGTTTGACTCATAGAAATTATTTTTCAATTTTAGCTCTTTCTAGAACACATCATATATTTTTGATCTACTTAGTAAAATCTTCTGGATGATAAAATATATGGATATCTTTAACACAAGGTTATCAAATGTGAGGTCCTTTTCAAAAATCTCCTGATTTCCATAACATGTTTAAAAACATAAAAACAACAATCAGTCACAGAGAAGGGACTTTTTTGTGCCTATTTATCCTGGACTGCCAATCATCAAAATCCTTTTCAAAGAACAAATGATCCTGCAAATCCTGGTTTTTTTAAAAAAATCAGCTGACATCCTGGATTGTTTTCCTGTTTTGTGCAATAATGTACTAAAACTACTTAAATGGTCACCTCCTTATTCTGGGCCCTCTAAAGAAAGGATTAAGACTTTGGTCTTTTTTGCTAGAGTGGTTGACTCCATTGCCCCCAGTAAAGCTTTTACACTTCAGCTCATATATACAGTGCAACTTCAAAGTGGTTCCAAAAATGTTCTTCCAGTTTGCAGAGAGTTTGCGATAGAAATGAGACCGGAGAATCAACGGGAGTTTCTGGATGTGGAAACAGCAGAAGAGGGATGTAAGAAAAACAGTGTTTATGGCACCTAGATGAAGTAGGTCAAGAAGATCCCTGCACTGGTAGCATGCAGTGTGCTCAGAACAAGAAAATTAAGGACAGTCCTGAACAGCATAAACATGTTAAGACACAAGGGTACAGAGATAAAGGAAAGTGAAGCAGTCCAAAAGATAAATAGGTTGGACAGGACTGAGAGAAAAAAAAATTAATAAATTAGGTCAGCTCATAAGGGACTTTAAAAGGACATCCAAAACTATCATGGCTGCTAATGTAGGAAGAAGCCAAAAGACCTGATAATGACTCAATAGCCAGTGCTCCTTGTCCTCCATGTCATCACAAGTAATCATGGCTAGTGCACCTAGGTTCATGTCTCTTAATCCTTGAATGCTGGACAAACTCCTTGGAAAAACTCATGCTTTGCTTGTTATGAGAATGTATATGAGAATGCATTAAGCGTTTTTTGTTTTAAAATAAAAAAATGTTCCCTCCCACAAGACCTCATGATAAATTTTGCTACATAGTTGCTACCAGAATTCAACTTTATTTCCTACAAGGTGTCAAGATGCCAAGAGCTAAGAAGTGGTAGTGACCTAGTACTAATGGCAATGCAATGATGTTTAATTAAACTGCTACTTTCCTGCTGAATGCAAGGCCATACAAGATACCATAAAAAACCATCTGTGGTGGGTTGACCTTGACTGGATGCCAGGTGCCCACCAAGCCACTCTCTTTCTCCTCCTCCTCAACTGGACTAGGGAGAGAAAGCATAGTGAAAATCTTGTAAGTCAAGATAAGGACAGGAAGATCACTCACCAATCACCATCACAAGCAAAACAGATTCAACTCTGGGAAATCAATTTATTACTAATCAAATTGAAGTAGGGTAATGAGAAATAAACCTAAATCTTAAACACCTTCCTCTCACCTTTCCCTTCTTTCCAGGCTCAATTTCACTCCAAATTTCTCTACCTACTCCCCGTGAGTGGTGTAAAGGAACAGGGTGTAGGGAATTGCAATCAGTTCATCACATGTTGTCTCTGCTACTCCTTACTCCTCAGAAGGAAGACTCTTCACACTCTTCCCCTGTATGGGGTCCTTCCCATGGGAGACAGTCCTCCACAAACTTCTCCAAGGTGAGTCATTCCCATGTGCTGTTGTTCTTCACAAACTGCTCCAGTGCAGGTCCTTTCCATGGGATACACTCCTTCAGGAACAGACTGCTCCAGCATGAGTCCCCAACAAAGTCACAAATCCTGACAGCAAACCTGCTCCATCATGGGCTGCTCTTTTCATGGGGCCCAAGTTCCTTCCAGGAGCATGCTCCCGTGCGTACATACACCTGCTCCTGCATGGGATCCTCCACAGACTTCAGGGTGGATATCTGCTCCACTGTTAATCTCTATGGGATGAATGAGGACAGCTTGCCTCACCATGGTCTTCACCATGGGCTACAGGGGAATCTCTGCTCTGGTGCCTGGAGCACCTCCTCCTCCTCCTTCTTCACTGACCTAGGTGTCTCCATATTTGTTTCTCTCACATATTCCAGCTACCACTGCATAGAAGTTTTTTTCCGCCTTCTGGAATAGATTATCACAGAGGTGCCAGCACCATCACTGTTTGGCTTGGCCTTGAACAGTCCATCTTGGAGACAGCTGGAATTGTGTCTACTGGACATCGGGGAAGCTTTTAGAATCTCCTCACAGAAGCCACCCCCATAGCCCCCCAGCTTCAAAAACCTTGCCAATCCACTACATTTTCTAAAAAGAGCCTGAAATTTTTCTATATGAAAATGATCTTTTCTATACTTAAAATGAAAAATAGTAGTTCTTCTTACTGCGTGTCCAAAAGAACTCATATAAATTAGTTGTACAACAGAATAATATAACTTCACGCACTAGAGGTTTTAGCAACTGACCCTATTTGCATGCTATTTTTGAGTTGTTTGTTTTTCACTACTCAAAAGTTCTACTATTTGTTTTTATTTCCTTGTAATACTATATAAAAAGTTCAGTACTTAAGAACAACAGCACAAATATATTACTATTTTCTTTCAGTGAACAAATGCTTCACTGCTATTTTAATGTCATCTTGGTTTAGAATTTGTTTTTCCATTGTATTTATTTGTTTATTTATTTAAAGTAGTAAAAGCAATAAACAAATGTATTTAAATGCCTTTTTGACCAGGAAAATGCTAATTTATGGTTTTCATCTTGAAGTGAAAATTAAAATGGTAACATGTAAATAGGCACTATTATTTTGCATGAACACAAATACAGAATGAAGAATGTTCTACATCTGGACTGCAACTCCGCCTGATATCTTCGTACAGATATGGGTAGCTTATGTATACATATAAAGAAGCAGCAGGGTCAATTTTGTTTCAGACTTAGGTGTCTTATACACCAATCCGTCCAATAGAATTGATATACTTCTGACGGTCACCACAAAGTACCACTTCAACAAATAAAGGTCTAGCTGCAAAGCTGTGGTATGAACAAAAAGACAAATACATGCAAATTAATACTTTTCAAGTGCAAAAAAGGGGCAAAAATATTATACTCTAGCAATAATTCTTAACAACCCATTGTGAGAGAAAAGAGAAAAAGCTCCTACAAACATATTATTGCCAGTAACCAGGAAAATAGTGCAAAGTTAATCTATAATCATTAAGATTAAGGATATAGAGTACATAAATATTGAGGTATCTGGATATAGATGGATCTTGCATATTCTCAAACTTTCCTGAAATTAAAAAAAAAAAAAAAAGCAAATAATAAAGGTCAAAGGTACAGATATTACAGTCAGCTAAACTCACTTTGTGCCATGAAAACTAGGATTTCCTCAAGTAGCACAAAGCTGACAGAAGTAATAAAGACACTACCCACATAAGCCACCTGATGCTTTACTTTATACAAAGGGATAGGGACAGGAAAGATTTTTGTTATTTCCAGTACTTCATTGATTTCAGGTACAAAGTATGCTTGTACCAGAGGTACAATATGTTGTTGACATTATTCTGCAACTGCAACTCAATCTGGAGTCAAGAAACTGGCATCTGTGGACCTATTCAGTGCATTTCCACTGAAAGGAAGTAATTTTTCCTTCAAAGAATAGAATGTATAGATATACGAGCAACTTCACAGCAGCACTTTTCTCTCATACATATGCACACACAGAAACACCACTGTCATCTGTATAAAGCACATTTTCCTTCCTTTCTCCTAAAATTACATCCATTCATAATCACAGAGCTAGTGAAGTTCAAAATATTAAAGAACCATTACATTATTTAAACTATCCTTTTGCCAGTGCTGGGTTGTACCTTATAAATTATTTCCAATTTTGTTTTGTTTTGTTTTAAAGTTTCAAGTCTAATTGATAACACCATGAGAAAACTATTTCTCTTCTGTCAGTCTGAATTTTCATTTTCTTAATTTCACCCTTTGATATTAATTTATAATTTCTTCTGAGACACTTTTTTAATGTGAATTTACAACTTGCAGACAGACAAGCTGTCTTTCTTCACACCTGTCTTTAAAAAAATGCTGGACCAAATTAATCAATTTTGTAATAAACTGTTATTCAGTAAAGCTGTTGAACATCAAAAGACTCTAGATTATACATAGGATTAGTCATTTGTAGTTAATGCCTGACAGTTACAAGTCTTAATTTTCACTTTCCTTTGGTCACAAGTCATAAATTATTGTACCTCTTTACAGTAGACACCTCATGGTCCACACCCAATAGAGGATTTATTAATGCATTGTGAATGATATACGCCATGATTTTGTCATGAATCCAAAAGTTGGAAAAAAAGATGATTTGATTTGATCAAAACACAGCTTGTATATGAACTGTTGATCTGTCACATTCTGGAGAGGAAGGGAGTCTCTTTATCTCCATATCATCTGCATTTGTGATGGCAAATCTCTTAAAAGGAATACACGTTGACAAAGGGTAAGGAAATTTCACATAAAATCTTGTCGTTGTGATACCAGCAGTAACAGATGGATCTGAAACCAATTTATTGAGAGTAAATCATTGCCAACTTTGCTTTGAATAACAAAATGCTCCAGAGATTTCTGAGATATGCAGCCATAGGGAGCTGTCTGGTTACATGAGGATTTTTATGTTTTTTAACACTCTTTCAACTTAATCAGAGATACTAATGCACAACCTAGCACTCAGGGAAATTATGTGGATTTGTCACACTGCCTGGAGGACTTTGGGATCTGTGAACCAATGAATGGATTACACTAAACCATGAATGTAATTTGTCATCTGTAACAGATAAAACCGGATATTTGCTATATTAATGTTTAAGAATCTCATGCAATTTAGTTTTAAGTTATACATTAAAAATAAATAATATTCTCTTTATTTTCCAAAGCAGAGTAAGTGTCCTGATCTGAGTGAGAACAGAACTAATTCTGTTCAGTGATTTTACTTTTCAGCTCAGTTCTTCTAACTAATTGCACTGTCTGAAGTTAGCAACCTGTTTTCACAGGCGGTATCTGCTTCTAGCAGTGATAACACCCCATGGTTAGAGGTACTACCAAGGGTTGGTGTGCAGACCAAGGCCACTGCTGGATCTTGTGTACCACATTGAGGGGGTGAAGAAAAGCGAAAGGCTGCACTTGCAGGGAGGAGCGGACAGGACAGGTGACCCTAAACTGAGCAAAGAGGTATTCCATAACATATATGTCATATTTGGTATAAAGCTGAGGGATCTGGAGGGTCTGTGGTTCTTCTCCCCTCTTGGATCGCTTTGCTAGCTTTGCTTGGCTTGGCTCAGGTCCTCTTCCGGTTCCTTCCTCGAAGCATCCAAGGATGATTCTGTCTCTTCTGCCTTTGACCTCAGTCGGTGTGTTCCTGAATCTGGTACCAGAATCCAGCTCCTCAACACAGCTCCCGTCTGCTGTGGGGCCCAGTCTGGGACTCCCCCAGTGCCTGCTCCACAGCATCAGTGGTGACTGTAATGTAATTACCATCAGGGGGGTTGAGTTCAATACTGGTTTTGAATATATTCCATTTTATTTATTATTAATTTAATTTTCATTAAAGCTGTTCTAGTTTCCTTTTCTAATTGCTAAGTCTCACTGCCTTATTTCCTTTCTCTTAACCTTTGGGGAGGGAGGGGGGTTAACAGAGAGCATCTCTTATAGGTCTAAGGGGCCGCCCTGACCCTAAACCGTGACAGCCTGGCTGTTCCCATTTTGTTTATTTGTCATTAATTAATTACTTACTTGGTGAGAAGACGAGAGTAATAACAGCCATTAAAATGAAATTTTGAAATGACGGGACAATGACACCGACATCCATCAGCATTATGTAGGTGGGTACACACCAACAGCTCAGTTGAGCCTGACAGTTACTATAGCCATACTTACTATATCCATCCATTCAGGTTTAAATTATCCAGCTTTTTCATAGAGCAAAAGAAACGTCATTGCCAAGTAGATCCAAGTGTCTGTAAGACACTTCTGTCTGTCTGTGCGGTCCTGGCGCTGGGAACTTACCATCTCCAAATGGGTTTCAAGGACTGTTCTGGAAGTCTCAGACCTGCTGTGTTAGTACAGACTCATCGGAGCTAATAAGAGCGTAGCCCTGTGGCACTTCTGCTGGGGACGAGCTACTCGGTGTCTGGGTGGGTCAGGTTTAGTGATTAGGTGTCCTGCTGGCCCTCAGCCAGTGGCAGACACAAGTGTTGGAGACACTCAGCGGAGATAGAAGCATCATCAAAAGCAAAACCAAGGTCAATACGCTGTGCAGCAATGTGTACTACAGACCATATAATGATGAGTGTGATGAGTAATGATGAATGTGTCAGGCACTGAAGGAAAGACGAGTGCAGATGACGCCTTTCAACCAGGGTCCACAAGAAGTGCAGGATTTTATGTTTCTATTTTCCTTCTTCCTTTGGAGTCCTCATCACCTTGTTAATTCCTGTTGTGGGAGTCAGTCAGCCAGGGGAAGTTCTGCAACTTCCAAAGGAGCCAGCAGCTGATAACCCTCCCGAGTCACTGCAGGGGTAGTGTCACCTCCTTGCTGGTTATCTTGGTGGAACACTGGGACAGGTTGCCCAGGGAGGTAGTTGAGGCCCCATCCCTGGAGATATTCCAGGTGAGGCTCGACGAGGCTCTGAGTAACCTGCTCTAGTTGAGGATGTCCCTACTCACTGCAGGGGATCTATGATTCTGTTATCTGTGAGTGGGCCCAAACCATTCTATGATTCTGTGATTCTGTGATCTGAGTGGACATTTCCTGTGAGCAGCGATGATGAGGCAGCTGTGGATGTTCAGTGGTTGGTCTGCAGTGTCATTGATAATATCTCTTTGCCAGAAAAGTGTTTGATTCCAGTTCAGGGAGATCAGCTTCTTCAGAAATGGTATGTGTAAGTATCAGATGAGCAGTGGGAGCTTGATGGCAACACGCAGTTCCTGTGCGTTGGAAATACCTGCTAAGTTCCAGGCATGTGCAAACTATATCAGTGAGCACTATAATATGGAGGAGTTGGTTAGAAAAATCTTTGTTGAGTTTCTTTGAGTTGTTGGTAGTACCTGAAACCTTGAAGGTGCAAATTTCTGCTAGCAAATCCAGGGCTGAAATGCTTCACTGGAACATTAGAAATAAATTTGCAAAAAGAGAAACACAGTAAATTGCATCGGGAGCACTTCAGTAATTATTATTTAGGAACTTTCAGGTCTAAATTAGCCGTGGAAGCCCAGGAGAAGCTCAGGACACTCTTTTCCCAGGAAAACCCAGGGAGCTCCTGGTTATTGCCAAGTGGAAATGAAGCATCAAGCTGTCTCTGAGCTTCATC
This sequence comes from Actenoides lindsayi, assembly GCA_025331215.1. Taxonomy (NCBI): domain Eukaryota; kingdom Metazoa; phylum Chordata; class Aves; order Coraciiformes; family Alcedinidae; genus Actenoides; species Actenoides lindsayi. Next base: position 25,352 of record WTSP01013216.1, on the reverse strand, counting down.
GAACTTCCCGTGTAACTCACCGCACTGCTTTGCTCAGACGGTGCCCGTTAATAAGCAAATGAAACATAGGTTAAACTTGTTTGGTATTAAGTTGGGACATGCAAAAAGTTCCTTGGAATGTTAATTTCCTATTTGTGAGTTCCTTGCCTGTCTAGGAAGGTAATTGAAGTGCAGCTCTACCCAGTTATCCAGGATGATAAACTCCTTTCTTTTAAAAACTTCCTTGCTTTCCAGGGTTGTACAGACATTTGATGTTAAAAAGCAATGCTCTGAGTGTGTGGGAGTGGCCACTGCAGCTTCTTATGCCTCCACCTTGAATTCCGAGGTGTTGCCTTTGGTCAGGGGAAGCTCTGTAGAGAATGAGTGCAGATAATTAGCACAATGTCTATTTTGCCATCAAAAAGAGTAGATACCAAAGTATTCACCTGACTCTTAATTATATACGGTATTCAACCTCAGCTTTAAGTAAAGGAGGGAGGGAATAGCAGCACACAGCTTTTTTGACCACTTTTACCCTTATCATGGCGTAGTTGTTTTCATGGGTGATTTCCTTCTTGATACACTCTCTTTCTGTAAAGAATTCTATGCATTTAGCATGAATAAAGTAGCTCCGCCACCCTCCATAAGCATTTTTTGGAGCTGTTACACTATTTGCCAAGCTTGGAATCTTTCCTCCACCCCCTTTTTTTTTCTTAAGCTGTGGTTAGCTTCTCTCAACATTCACTCTTAAGTCAGATGTCTTCCTTTTGTTTGGAGAACGGTGTTGTATTAAAAATACATCCGACGCATATATTATGAAAGCTAAATGGTTGGGGAGAGGAAGAGGGGCAAAGTGTGTGTGTAGATGTCATGACAATAATTTACAAAATGCTTTGCTTTGAAAGTCTAAACCTTATTCAAATGTGGGTTGTGTAGTCTTCTTGTGATTTTTCCAACATCTTACCCTGTAGGATTTCTGCGGTACAGAGACTCCCAAAAGAAGTGTAAAGTAGCTTTGTATGTGTGAATGAATTTTTTTTTTCCATTTAAATTAGTTCTCTTTAGAAGTGCCCAATACACTTCATTAAGGCATTGAGAAACTAGGCACTGCTTATTCTGTATTTGAGGGGAAAAGAAGTTTTATTAAAGCCACTTCTTCTTGGTTTCAGATTGCTGATCAGCTAAAACTAGACATGATAGCATGAGAAGACCTCTTCAGGAGGAAAGGAGCACAGAGCTGTGTTACCTACCCATGGGCTGTTGAGCTCTCTTTGATTTGTGGCCAGCAGGGCCGGGGGGGGATCCTGCCCCTCTGCTCCCAGGGCTCTGGGGAGAGAGACCCCCCGGCAGTGCTGGGGCCAGCTCGGGAGTGCTCAGCACAGCAGAGACAGGGACCTGTTGGAGCGGGGCCAGAGGAGCCCCA
>WTSP01013216.1:10613-23850 GCA_025331215.1 Actenoides lindsayi | reverse complement strand
CCGCCCCCCAACCCAGGCCCCGGTTGCTGTGGGGCCCAGTCTGGGACTCCCCCAGTGCCTGCTTCACAGCATCAGAGGTGACAGTGATGTAATTACCATCAGGGGGGTTGGGTTTGATACCAGTTTTGTATATATTTGTATATATTCTATTTTTATTATTATTATTTTCATTTTCATTAAAGCTGTTCTAGTTTCCTTTTCTAATTGTTAAGTCTCTCTCCCTTATTCTTTTTCTCTTCCCCTTTGGGAAAGGAGGGGGGGTTAATAGAGAGCATCTGTTATAGGTCTAAGGGGCTGCCCTGACCCTAAACCTTGACAGTAAGATAGCATAAATTGTGTGTATATGGAAAGGACTGTAACAAACAGAGCTGGTAAACTGTACTGCTGAATTACTACATATCTCCTAATTGTAACAATTCAATACCTAGGATGAAACATAAAGGCAAATGCTTTATATGTTATAGTTCCTGGTAAAAAAATGCACTGACAGAAGTCTTTTGTTCCTGTAGTCCACACTTGGCATTTTTTAACACTGATGTAATACTAATCATACTCATATGTTGGTGTGTGGTATAAGGCATTAAAAAGAAGAGTCTATAAAGTCTGTTCTGTGTCATATAGAAAAAGACTTCTAGTTGACTTTTAAAAAGCATATTCAAACCTTGCAAACTGATAGAAAATTATTTAATTCAGAGGTACATATATTTTTTTGTTTAAATCACAGAGTAAATTTTTCTTCAACAGACATTAATTTTGAGGATTTCTAAGCACAAGTTTTCATAAAAATAAGGAAACAACAACAACAACAACTACAAAAAGAATAGAAAGAAGTAGTAGCCCTCAAGCTATTATCACATTCTTGAGGGGCAAAGGATCAACTTTTTCCTCACATCTGCCTTTTTCTCTGTTCCCTAAAGTTCTGAGAGTTGGTGTTACGGAATCCTTCTGCATTAGGATTCAGGGAAGAGTCTGCTTTATGATAACATTTTTTTAATTTGCTGGAGAAATTCATAAAGCTGCATGTTACCAATGTGTTTTGTGGTTTGATTTCTTCACAGGGTTGTTTTCCCTGTGCTAGTTGATTTCTTTAGATCATTTTCTTCAAATGTTATTAAGATCTATGCACAGAATATTTTGCATGGATTTAAAAAAAAACACAACAAAAAACCAAAACCACACACACCAACAAAAAAAAACCCTGTCCATCCATATATTTATTTATAGTATTAGTACTTGTAACTTAAGTGAGCCATTAGAAGCACTTTAATTAAATTAAATTAAAAATACCATTACTTTTTTTAGATCTGTAAACTGTTTCTACTTTATTGTTATTTTCAAACTCTACTTGCAGAAGCTATAAGTCAAGAATACTACTATGAACTTAAGCACATTCTCTATAACTCCATGTTCATAACATGAGGCTGTCTATATTCAGCTGGTAGAGTTACATCTTTCTTTACCTTTTACGTTTTACAGCACATCAGATTTGTCCTTACTGGCTAAAAAATAGACTTCATTTCACTTCTACTTTTGTGAAGTAAGATGATCATCATTGAAACTGACAGAGGTAGAACAGTGTAAATAAGAATAGTTGACATCAGAATCAGATCCATCAGTAAAGAAGACAAAGAACTCTAAGAGTATTTTTCTGTCATATACAATATAAATCAATTCAAAGTTAAATAGTACACAGAAACCTCACTTTTCATTACAAGATGTATGAAAACTGTAAAAATGCATTTTTGTGATAATATTGTAATAATTTTTGAATTTTATTTTTCAGAAACACTTTCATTTCCATTTGTTTCAATACTAATTGCAATATACTGAAATTGGAATGAAGGACTGTGATTTTTTTTTTTTTAAATCAAAAGTTTCAGCTGAAAAAAAGACAAAATAAAATAAAAAATCCACACGGAAATTCACACTAATTTGACTTTGCTTTGTTCTAGAAAAGCAGAAATTTTTATTTTGCTAAACTCCAAATTAAAATTAAAAATACAGATTCCACAATGATATACCAATAAACTCTTTACACCATTTTCTCCTCTGTCGTAATGAAATTTCTTTGTTTATCCACAAAATATTTATCATTAGTTCATTTTTAACTGTTAACTAATATTCCTGAGATACACTGAAATATGCTGTCCTTGGCATTGTTTGTTTTCTATTGATTTGTGGGACATATTTGGATTATTACATCGGTTCAAGTAGTACAGAAATCCTTCTGATACAATCCTTGAGGAGTTCTGTCTCATAACATACTTCTGTGTCACGGTCACTACTTTTATTTTTGACCCAGACCATCAAAGTGTATGCAACTTGAAGCTGAATCTCCATCATATTTTCTTAAAGACAAAAACCATGACACCATCACACAAAACCAGTATTTTAAAAATACTGATGCCAGTTTTAAAACAAAATACAAAATGTAACATTTATAAAATAAATACCACTTTCCTAATTTAGAAAAGATTCTATATTATATTTCAGTAGTGTCTGCACATGCTCAAGTATGTATGTATAATACATACATTCATAATTGTAAACTGAAATGTTATATATTACTGGTTTACAAAAGACTCTTTGCTGTGCAAAAGCATTACTTTCTAAGACAGTATTTCTCAACCCCCAGGCTGCAACTTGGAAGAAGATACTCTGCCACAAGGGTCTCTTAAGGGTGGTAAGATTTTCAGGTGTTTGGATTCACTACTGTCTTGGTTCCATACTGTGAAAGTCATGAGAGCTGAAGCTGTTTTGACATTTCTAATATGCTGGGCTTGCTGCAGATCTGAGCATAGCTGTGACTGGGCTCCCAGTTTTTTAATTTTTTTTTTTGTAAGGGAACTTGTAAGCCCTCCCTCTTCTGAGCAGACACAGATTTAGGACTACATGGTATTTAACTGGCAGGTAACATGATGAATTTTGAAGAGGCCATGGTAGTTCAACTGAAATTTTTAGGATCTTACAAGGTTATTATGAGTTTATGCAGTTAAGATTGTAATTAGGACCATGAGATCTGTTTTAAATTGTATTGTTTATCTAGAGATTAGTATCAAAAATCCTATACAAATGTCTTCCTGAGGAATAAACATATAATACATCTAGAATATCAAAACTACAAAAAGTCAATAAACCTCACAATGCCTAGAATTTCATTGAAAATAACTGACTGTTAGTCTTTCTTCTCTAAATTTTGGGGATAATGAACATTTAGAACCCATACAACAACAAAAAAGTATGTAACATTAGACCTCGGATACTGTAAATAAGCAAACCTTGCTGAATATCAATCTGAATAATTGGAGTATGTTGAAAAATAAAAGCTCTTTCAAACACATTGGTGAATACAATGTCACCTCCCTTGGGCAGCCAGCAGGTCTTAGTGGATCTGAAGTATGTGATGGAATAACTGAGACACTGGACAAAACTGTGTAAAGCATACCAGATCCATTTGCTTATTTTATCAAAGTTAACAGTCCATGTATCAGATTTACATAATGAAATATCGTTTTTAAAGGCTTATACTAAAAGCTCACACAATAAACTGAATTGTATTCAATGTATCCAAATTTGAAAGCATAAGAGTCTGAAATTATCTTAAGGACTTAAATCTGTTGGTCCTTGTATCTTAAATATGATACAGAACTTCATTAAGGAACTCTCTAGCCTACTGAAAGTACGATTCATACACTATTAAAACCTCACTTTCAAAAAATACTTAATTGAAAAGTATCACAGAAAAAAACTTAATCTGTCTTTCAGAAAATCAAAGAAACCAAACAAAAAAAAAAAAAAGAAAAAAAAAAAAGCAAAAAAAAAAAGCCACAAGTTTTGGGAGGTACTATTTGTTTTAACTTCTCCACTTCTATGTAAAATTCAAACTATTGACTGTCTCTGAGTAGCGAACACTGGACAGCATCAGATGAGCTGCTCAAGCACTGAGGTCATGTCCAGGAAAGTGGAGGAGTCCAAAGGTGACCTCCTTAGAGGTGAGTTGCTGAGAGGAGGGATTTGCAGAATCTCAGCTAAAGTCAGAGATCCAACACCACAGATATGCAGAGGAATCCCAGACAGTGCAGAGATGAGAAGGTGACAGAGTGGAAAGTATTAACTGAACTTGATTTTTCCAGAAATCACACATTTCAAAAAGTAGGTTATTTCGTGAATTCAGTGTCAAATCAATGAAACCTGAAATATAGAAATGTGTTTTTTTATGGTTCCTTATATTAACGTTGCAGGTATTTTTTCATACTCTTTTGTCTCTTCACATGAAACAACACGCAGATCATGATTTTTCATCTTGCTGTAACCAGAAGGAAAGAATAGTTGAACCTACAGAAGTGAGAAACAGGTTGCCTCTAGAAGTTCCTGTGGAGCTTAGAACTCAACAGGAGCCTGGACTCAGAAGATCTGCCTCTTACAGAAGCAAGTGCGACATTTCTGTAAGAGTAGGAAATTCAGAGCCTCCATCTACCAATGGCTTCAGCACTTATAGACCCCATGCCTCCCCTTTAGAAAGGAGTTTACTGATGTGGAAGCAGGTGTCTTGGCTCTCTTAGCTCATTCTGACTGCATTGGTAGCCAATTCCTGCTGACTTTGGAGCCATACCTACCTTTTTTTTAACCTCAGGCCCTGAAGATAATGCACAATTTGATTAAACCAAGCCAAAATTGCTATAAAAATACCATCAAAAATTATGGATCAAAGCACTTTTTTTTTTTTTTTTTTTTGGTACAGAGAAGGTAACTATACTACCATAACACTACTCCTTTCTTGATTTATGAGACTGAATTACAGATGGGCTATGCAGTCTTAGTTAACACATTGCTCATCTTAATTGGATAAATGTCAGCTAGGTGGTAAGAAGGAGGCCTCACTCCTCCTGCTCTTACACCTTTATGTAATCATAATGATAATGCAGACATCAGGACACTCAAAGAATAGTACTCACCTCCTCAAAAGCAGTTAGGTAGCCGTGGTCCCCCTCTATCACAGTTACAATTAAGAGGAAGGGAAAGATTTTTTCTTTTACCTTTGAGCTGTAAATACCTTTTACCTGAGTATTTTACTTCTATATTTAATTTAGATCTCTACAGTTTTACCTGTGAGGTGGGCTGTGGAGGAAAGACCGTGTTGAACACAGTCTCAGCTAATTAGAGATCCAGTATACTCTTTGTGTGTTGATCTCAACACTTGCAACACTTTGGGGATGGGCTACAGATTTTTATTTTGGACGTGAGTAGCAGTTAACCACCGATCCAACAGAGAGAAGGCTGCTATTTGGGGAAATGCTTAAACCATTTGCTGACAGAATTCTGAAATTGTTTGGAAAAATACTGAGGTCATGTCTTACTTTTCAAGTTCTCATATATCCAGATAACATATATGTATAAGAGTTACTTTTTAAAGATGAATCACATCCTTAAAAAATCTGACGGACAAATGTACTTGTCTAGGTGTTCATAAATATATACACATGCATGTGGGCTGAGGTCTATAGGTTATATTGAGACATTGTATATGGATAGATACAATAATCAGTGGGGAAACCCATGGAAGGAAAACTGATGGACTTCAGGCAAAGGCTTACTATACCTCATTTCAACAATCTAAAACATTGATATCTGACCCAAGCTAGCTGACTGGGCCGCCACTATGGTCAACGGACAAAGAAAGGAGCCCAGTGAAAGAGCACTTCCTGCACTAGGCCTGGTATCTAAGGGCGATAGGGTGAAAGAATGTAAGTGGGTAACCAAGTCACACCAGACACACCATTTTGCCTAGAGTGATCCAGGATGATTCTCACCTTCTTTGTTCATCTAATTGCTAGAGATGTTTTTTTCTCTTGTTGCCATTGTCATGTTTTCCGAACACATCAAATATTTACTCATTTATTAAAAGTCCCCTTGGAACAGCCATTTGTCAGGGGTTTTGCACTGATACCTACTCATGCAGGACATTCCTAAATGCTGAACCACTGAACAATGTTTGTGCTGCAAGAGTAGGTTAGGCTAGCATGCAGGAAGAAAAGAATTTTAATAGTTCACACAACATTACCTCAGCAAGCCCCTGACTCATTGCACACACCTTTAGCCCCTCTACCAGAACACGTTGTTCTCAGAATGGATGAAGGCCTCCATCTTTTGGCTCCTGGAGCGTTCTCCCTTTATCTTCCTGTCAGTCTGTCTCCCTAAGCGCCTTGTAACAACTGACCTTTGCTTTCCTAAAAATCAAAACAAATAAAGATACTAACTGTTTTACCTCTTTGAAGACTATCTGTCAAACCAAAGTTCACACCTTGTCAAAAACAGAATTGCTGACACTAACAAATTGCAATACTGTCCTTCGCTTGTGTCTTGGGAATGCTGACAGGGATGGATTGTGCACTTTGTTTAGTTATTTATTTAATTTTGCTTATTTTGCACATAGCTTCCTATTAATTTAATCAGTATAATACTACAGGGACTGTCTGTAACTCACCATAGCTATACAGCAAAGGGATTTCAGTCACCAAGGCAACATAATCAAACATTGCAAAAATAAAATGAAATGCTACCAAAAAATGCAATGTCCAATATTTTTTATCAGTATTTTAGACTAATACATTAATACACAATAATTTCATATCTGTCATAACTTTCAATGCACTTCTAAGTCACTCATAAAAAGTGAGCTTACAAAAATCCTAGCCCATCTCCTCAAAAACGTAATTCTGCAAATCTTTCATTATTATAGATATTTATTAATAAGGAAACCTGATAGACAAAATGCTGAGTGACTTCTATCAGTTCTTATCCGTGCAAGTACTACTAATCCCCTGAAACACTGTTATAGTGTGTGTCCTACAAAAATCCCTTTTACAGCTCACTAGGGGTCATAACAGAGATTCAGAATGATGGGAAACTTATTTACAAAATTAAACATAATCAGCAGTTTAAACTGACTTGCTAATTCAGGTTTTTATGATAATTTAATTGCATATGAATGTTGTAACTAAATACGAGTACATAAGATGTAGTAAGATGGTGTTCCATTGCAACTATCCATTTTAAACCATTTATATTTAATCTTTTCAAAGGTATCTTTATTTATACCAATTCTTACCCTGAAAAAATGCATTGCAAAATATATTAAAGCAGTAAAAACAGACAAATGAGCAAAAAGACATGAATGAGAGCTCTGTAAAAAGGCTGAATATTTTATGTACTTAAACTAAGACTTATTCTTTTTAGAGAAGCCAGCAAAGGTATTGACATCTTGTTTGCTTTAACTGTAAATCATAACTTTGCCATATTCACAGATTTTCACAGTACATGTTATTTTTCATCTCACTTTGTTTTCATCTGTTTCAGACCAAATTGTATTAACTTAGTACAGAAGACAAGAACTAGTTTTTCCCTTATCTTGTAACAGTTCTTTATGAAGGACAGCCAATAACAAACAAACAAAATTACGATCAGATGTCAAGAGTATAGGCTCAGAAAGACAACAGAAAACAACACTGATAATGTTAATGTTATCCACAATAAGTTTGCATCATGAAGGCACTTAAATGTCTGTTTAACTTTATGCACCAAATGAGTAATTCCATTGAGTTCTGAGAAATTACTCCTATGAATAAAATTAAACTTGTGAATAAATGTATAAAGAGGTCAAGGCATTCATTTCCTTTCTATTACAGAAGACTTTAATTTCTTAAATGTCTTTTGTGAACACATCTAGCTTTTTTGCATCTACTGTCATAGTTCTGCACAGGTTGTAGTTGACGGATAGAGGAAGGAAAATGTTGCGTTCTCATTTTTCTTATTGTTCACTCCATAGTTACTCTGGCAAAGTAATTTAACATCTTTGTGCCTATAGAATAAAGATAGTTACTGTGACATCTTTTGAAACACTTAAAATCTACAGTTGAAAAAGATACAATTGGTTCAATGTGGTATCATAAATACATTATATGAACGAAGAGTGAAATTAAAGAGGAAAACTATTTAAAAATAAGCAATTACAATTAAAAAAATGGGGAAGGTGGTGGTAAAATAATACAAGTTTGTCTTATTCACAGTGTCTGGAGGTTCCCTCACTCATGAAATCAAACTTTAGGCAATTGCTTCCACTCCCCATCCCTCATTCCTATGAAACAGATGATCATAGCACAAAAATACAAGAGACCACAAAATGACACTTTTGTTGGCAGAGATAGAGATATGCCAAATATAGAAAAAAATATAAGGAACAAGAACTCTTAATTCAAACTGAGTGGCAGTTCTCTCAGAGAAAGAGTGTGCATATCTTCATTGCTCAAGCAACCTAGCCCATTGTGTGTTACCCCTATCCCTGTATAATACCAATTAGAGCTTTTTACACAAAATAGTACATCACCCAGGTTGTTTGTGACTATGTCTACAGCATGCTTTAAGACACTTCTAAAAATCAATCCCACAAGATATGTTTATTCTCTCCAGTTCTTCATGCTCACACAAGCATATCCTAGGCATATCCACATAGCATAACAAACAGAGTCTTCAGACATCATACCTCTCCCACAAGCTCTCTCAGTATGCGTGCCAAAACCTGTTCTGGGATATATGTGACTGATCTACCCTGTATCATTACATAGGAGGCACTATTTAATTTTGCACTAGCATCTTTGGAGCAATTTGGCAACAGAGGAAGAATTCTTGGCTGGTGACTTTTGCCTGTTCCTTCCCATTAGTGGTGATGACTGAAACTGAAGACATGCTCGTATCTACAAACTGCAGATTCATGTCACCTGAACTCTTTAACAGAGCAGCTCAGCTTCCACTCTACAATCTTACATGATTAGGGCACACCAATATGCCCTGTGGTTCCCTTCATCACCTCCTCTGTATCAAGACTAGGTAGCTGCCCAATCTACAAACACCCAGAGAAACAGCACAGACCCTACAGAGGAAAGATTGATGAGGAAGAAAGTCCTCTTTGGGGTCATGCGAATGAAGTGTGTGTGTGCATGTGTTTCTAGATATGCAGGAAGCAAAAGATGGAAATTAAGGCATTATTTAGTGGTATCAGTTTAGGCGACAGTACTGTGTACATTTTATTTCTCATGGGATTTGAAATACAGTACAGGATAAAATACCTTTGCTGTTTTCACTCATGGAGCTCTTAATAATAAAAGTATTAACAATTTCATTGTAAATAAATGCATGTGATTCCTAAATAAGCTTTAAAATTATTTTCGGTTTGATCCTATAAAAAAGATTTCTTACATACTAAACTTCCCTCTGTTCACCTTTGTTTGCACCAAATACAATTTTAAAGTTTTCTAACTAACATCCTGTGTCAAAAAATACAACAGGAAGAAAAATCTATATGAACATTTAAAAAATATGTTTTCATAAGAGATATTGCTTCTATATTAAAACCACAGAGGTAGTAGGACTTTAATACAAAAGTTCAACCTCATAATTAATTCCAGTTGGTACCTCACAAGACACACCACCCACATCCTTGTTACTAAGTGCCTAATAGCAGTTACTCTGTTAAAGCTAATTGTTCAAAACAGTTTTGCATAATAAAAATCAGATTGAAGAAAAATGTGCAAATTCAGAATCATAAAGAGTTAATTAATCAATAAACTATTTAGACCAGTATTCATCGCTGCATCACAAACCAAACCATTTAAACTACCAAGATATGAATTTAGCGTGCAGTATGTCCTTAATATCGGTTACATTTAAATGTGAAGATTATTACTAATTATAAAATAGGTAGTCAGCAGGCCAGGCCTTGGCAGCCAGTGCAGTTTGTGCTGCAAGTATCAGTCTGTTCCACTCTCAACTGGACATTTCCAACTGTGTCCATGTATGTGAGCACAGTTTTATTATATCTCATGAATATTTTTAAATTTTATTCTAGCATGGTAAAAATCACTTCTACAGCACTTCTTAAATTTTAACAAGACATGGCCCTGGCCCCAGAGGATTCATAGCTTAAAAGAAACTTGTCAAGACATGTTGCAAGACAGCAATTCAGGAAAGGAGAGAAAGTCAGAAGAGCACTGCACTAATGAAGACAAGCAGAGAGGAGAGAGTGAACCCAGAATATCATCAAGGCTTTCTCTGGACCAGCATGGAAAAGACATTAAGTCCTGCAAGTCCTCCTACAGCAACTGTTGGGAAGGTAGATTTCAGAAGGCTTCATGTGAGATGGCATGTGGTTTCCTGACTTGAGGTATGCCACATACTTCCTGAATTCAGGAACATTTTTAAAGGCTCACCTTACATCATAACTCCTCTTCCCAAGCAGGTGATGAAGTGTCAGTTATCCATTTGATAATTTGATAATTTATGGGCAAGGCTGCAATGGCAGATTGTATCCAGGCACAGAGGATCCCAGAGCACAGGCTGGACTTGCCTATACCTTGCCAAGGCTGTGGCTGACACCAACTGCTTAGCAAGGACTGGGTGGTTTTTTTTCAGCCATGTTCCATTGCATTGATGGAGGAGGGGAGCTGCAAGCACTGCAGAAACACAGAGATCTTACCTGAGCCACAACATAACCCTGGGTTTCTGCCAGGCATGAAGGCATCATACATCCCCCAGCCTGCATCTGTCTACTCCCTGGAGGCAGGAGGAGTCAAAGCACTTATCCTGTCCTTGGATACTCAAACAGCAGCTTGCAGGAGGGCATGGGACAGTGACTCCACTGCTGCAGTGATGTCCTACCCCATCTTGGTGTGGGGCCACTGGAAACATCAACAGGTACAGAGTGGAAAGAAAAGGTGGAAACAGGGTGAGGGAAACTATGCTGCTAAAAGGACAAGGTAGGGAAACAGATGTGAACTTTTTTCTGATTGCTTTCTAGGAGTTGGGAGGATTTCTCCTCTCTTCCAGACTGACAGAAGTGGATCCTGTATCAGGTCAGAAACCCTAGTGAACAGGTTCAATGGCACACTTTAAGTATGTCTTCTAGTAAGTGTAAGGTCTCCCACAGAGAAATTTTACAAAAGGTCTGACTTCCATTCACATTAGAGACAGAAACAGACTTACGGAAGGGGATACCCAGAAAAACTGGGGAATCAGACAAAGACCTGTGTCAGCCCCCTATCTACTATAAGGGTCAGCAGAAATAAGGTTCATCTCACATAACTTCAGACATTTACATCTGAACAGCTAAAAAGGCAAAGTTCAGCACGTGAATCATCAATCTTACTTCAGAGATCTACAGAAGCATTAAATAAAAAATGTTATAGAAACATCTGTTTCTATTCGTTGACCATACCAAGTGACTAAGCAGCCCAGATATAGACATCTACATTTAAGATCTTTTCCATCTGTCTATATTTTAGCAATCTGTCCAAAACTGGATCAATTAATTCCAACCCATATGCCATTGATGGGCCAGTTTTCTGAGGAATAGGGTGGAGAAGGGCACTGAGAAATGCCTCCATCTTGAAGAAATAGTCAAGGAAGGAATCTTGTTCTTCACTGTCTGATGTTTTCAGATAACTTAAGAAAGTTGTTTAAATAAACAATGTCCTTCACTTCTTACCTCTATTTACACTTAGTTGAAACAATACCATGGGGATAAGAGTTCAAAGAGCAATTAATGAGTATAAAACTAGAATATGGAAAGTATTCTGATAGTATAGATGCTTATGAGAAGTCAGTAACACAGGAGCAAGAGAAGTATGAGAAGAAACACTGATTGATGGAAATACATGGTTGAGAGAAAAATGAGTGCAAGAACTATATAAGAAAAAAGATTAAGCAAGGCTCTGTAAATGGGATGAAATGATTGTATTAAATATACTAAGAAGAAGGCAGAAGAGGCATATAAAAGAAAGGAAGAGATGAGATTAGAACAGCTTCTTGTCGGTGTATTTGAATATCATACTTTAGCAGTATCATAAAATATTTCTCAGTTTCTTTCTCTCACATGTTTAAAACTGATATAAAATACAAATATGATATCTAAGCATTTTACTGAAAACAGGATACTGATCTTTTTTGATTACTTCCTTTTTGCATGGTGACCTACTTATTTTCAAAAGCCTTGTATGATGCACAAAAATAAAGCACAAAAACCTAGTACTAATGAACAGAAATAAAGTTTATGAAGAATAGCATTATGAATACTGTTTTTTTTTTAACGGGTGAGTTAAATAATGTAAGGGCCTCCTAGTTTTTATATAATTTTATAGTCTCTGATCTCATGTTCTCATGAGATACAGATATTCATAACCCAATTTCTTCCTGACACAGAAAGTAAGAACTCACTTAATGCTCTTCCTTGACTACACATATTTATAAATCATGTACAGGTACTGTACATGTCAGGCTTGATGGGGCTCTGAGCAAACTCATCTAGTTGAGGATGTCCATGCTCACTGCAGAGGGGTTGGACTAGATGATCTTTAGAGGTCCCTTCCAACCCAAGGCATTCTATGATTCTGATTCTATATGCATTCATATGTATATGAATGTTTACTTCAATTAGCACGAACACCCATGTATTCCTGAGCGGCTAAAACATGAATTTGTAAGAGCTAAAAAATTTTCAAGCAGATTCAAACATCTTATACTCTCCTTGTAGGCACACCTATATTAGGAAATCATATGTATGCAGGCAGTTAAATCAATAAATAAGGTTCAGCTGCCAGTGACAGAAGGCAAGTTCTGGTAGAGATACAATTGAAATATCTGAGATAATCCTAAACTGATGGGAGATCAGGTAATCATTCTGACATCTCTACACTGGAAAATCAAAATTTCATATGGAATCTAATATTAAATTTTACCCTGATTAACCATAACCAAGACCAAGTAAATTCTGAAGCAGAATCACTCTGTGTGAAGGTAACATGCTCTAAAATAAATGAAATGTGTAGTTAGGGCAGTCTATACTGAGCCATCCATTCAGGATCTGTTGCATGCACATAAGTGACTTTATAATTTATGACTCTTGGGGCCAGATTCCATATGGATTAATTCAGGATAGATCTGCTGACTTCAGTGACACTACAGAAATTTACTGTGATAACAGTCAGCAGTGTTCATAGAGGAGTTTTCACAATATCAATTAATCATATACCAGCAATTTTTAGTTAGATAATTTGAATAAAAGGTCTATGCTTTACTGATTAACAACCACGAAATAACAGATTCAAGTGTACAAGGGAGGAAGGAAGGAAGGAAGGAAGGAAGGAAGGAAGGAAGGAAGGAAGGAAGGAAGGAAGGAAGGAAGGAAGGA
>WTSP01013215.1:0-17741 GCA_025331215.1 Actenoides lindsayi | reverse complement strand
GTTATCAACCCCCTCCAGCTCCCAGTGCTGCAGCGTGAGGGCTGGATGGGGAAAAGCGGCTCAGCCAGACCCACTACACCCCGCAGGAGAGCCACCCACGGCACCAGGGCCAGCCGGTTGAGGGGACCCGTGGAGCCACACCTGAGCCGGTGCTGCTATTGCGGCAGCAGAGGAGACGGACACACCGACAGACAGACAGACAGACAGACAGACACACCGACCGACACACCAGTGCGCGTGCTCACGCGCGTGGCCGCTACGTGCTCGCCCCCTCCCAGGGCGCTCGTTCTCCCAATCACGCGCCAGGGTCGTTGACGGGGCGTGGCCACGTGAGGCCGTGGCCGGGCGCCTGCGCGGAGTGGTCACGTGCCCGCGGCGGCCCAGGGGCGGTGGCGAGCGGAGTCCAGCGGCGCCATGGCGGGGCGGGGCGGAGGTGGGGTGGGCCGGGCGGAGGTGGTGTGGGGCGTGATGGGGTGGGCTGGCATAGCATGGGATGGGATGGGATGGGATGGGATGGGATGGGTGGCGGGGTCTCTGGCTCCGCAACCGCGGCGTCCCCGCCAGAGAGCGTAGCCCGTACCCTGCGCGCCGCCGTTTCCATTGGCAACGCGCGGTGGCCGGTGCTGGGGCCTGGTACCCCCTGAGGAACCCTCTGGAGGCAGCTCCCGGGACAGGGCTTTTCAGAGGCATGACCTGCGGGAACACCGAGGGGGGTGAGGGGTCCCGAGGGCCGGTCCGAGGGGGTCTGAGAGGCCCTGTGGGCTGTCTGACTAGGCGGGGGTCCCGTGTCCCTGGGGAGGCCCTGGGTAGCTGGCAGGAGGCTGTGGGACAGCAGTTCTGGCACTGAGCCTCTCCAGGTGCCCGCAGGTGCGAAGGACTCGTTCGACGTGCTGGACCTGGCGGAGTACACCAAGAACCGGCCCTGGTGGCGCAAGGTCTTTGCTCCCAGCTCAGGGTCGAGTGCCGAGAAATACAATGTGGCCGCACAGCTGATGATTGGAGGGGTCACGGGATGGTAAGAAAGATGTGCTGGGATTGTTCTTTCTGCCTCTGGCAGGCAGGATGCCTGCGGGCACCAGCCAGGCTTTAGGAAACGTGCTGGCAGGTGCAGGGTGGTCATCTGGCAGCCTTTCAGAGAAGGCAGGTGTCCAGCTTGCTGAGCCCACTGTGTCCTGGCGTGCTCTGCTGAACTGTGGGAGGTCTTAAAAGCTGTCTCTGTTGTGGAGCTGAAGAACTGAGACTATCTCCTAGGGAAGACAACAGCATCAGGTGTTAATTTTTGAGCGGAGATAATTCTCTTTAACTTCTGGCACAAAGTGGTGGTGCTGAGTTTAGGACAGGCAAATCTGAGATACTGTCTTCCCTGGGGGTGGATGTGCATCAAGCATCTGCACAAAAACCTCCTGTGGAGGTGGCTTATTGCGCCTGTGGGCATGGTTCCTAGGGTTTTGTGTGGCTTGTAGCTATATTTGTAACTTCATGCAAATGCAGCAGCATTGTTGCAGTTAAAAACTTGGTGTAACCATGCTGCTTTGCTTCTTGCCCTGCCTGTCATCTTCATCTGGCACAGGGGTAACCATTTAGAAGTGCGCGACAGATCTTCATTTTCTGGTAAAAATATGAGCTGGTCACCTCTGTCTTGTATCTTCACTGAGTGTGTGTATTCAGAAATGGGTACGAACAAGTGGCTGTGGTGTTTTGCGATGTTGATAAGGAAAGTTGTCAAAGTAAACTCTTGTTTTATGTGATACAAGATGCTAGCCCCTGGCTGCGTGACAGGAACGGTGCGGTGCCTGCTTGAGTTCTTGTTGCTGCCGTGATGACTTTCATGTTGAGAGCATGTAACCAGTCTGGAGACCAGTATAGCTCTAGACCGCTGCTGTCTGTTTGTTTCAGCATTTTTCTCTTCTGAGAAATTTAAAAGAAAAAGTAAGCAGCTGTTTGGGCAACAGAGAATCTTGCCTTGTGATCTGCTTCCTGTGCTCTACCACAGAGCAGTGGCAGATTTAGTGCCTAATTTCCCTTCAGAGATGATACCAGTTAAAAAAAAATAAATAAGAATAATTAAAAAAAAAAAAAAAAAAAGAAACTAAACCCATGTGTTTCTGATTACACTTTTGGGAGAAGGTGGATGTTGAAGGAACGAAGACTCAAAACTGCAAAAGGCTGAAACGTGGTAGTGAGAAGTAAAAAGCTATAAAGCATCAGTTTTGTCTGGGTGCAAATCCTTTCTCTCTGGTTGCATGAGGGTTCCTTCTGCCATTCGTCAGGCTGTCTCCAAGTCTTGGGTAATTGCTGCCAAAGGCAGCCTTGCCTGTGGGAAGCATGCTGAGGAGTCTGTGCTTGGTATCTCATTCTCCTGACTGGATCCTGGTTGATTTGTAGGTGTACTGGATTCATCTTCCAGAAAGTCGGAAAGCTGGCAGCGACAGCAGTGGGAGGTGGTTTTTTCCTCCTTCAGGTGTGTATGAACAGCGGGAATGGAGGGCTGCATAGTGATCATTGCCTGTTGGGATGTGTGGGGTCAGCTCCTTACTCTGCCAGGAGCTCTCTTCCGTGGCCATGTTCCCTGGGGGAAGCAGATGTAGCAGCAAACTGGCTACTGTACTTAGTCCTGTGCTTGTGCAGATGGTGTCCCTGGAGGAACAGCCCTGGATGTCAAGAGGGATCTCTCTCTGTCTGTGATGTGCTTCCTGTCACCCTGGCTACTTGAGGAGTCAGGCCAGCACAGATGGGGCTTTCTGTAAAGTATTGGGGAAGAGGAGAGAAATGGATATGCCTCTGCACCATTCATCCTGTTTTCCAAGAACTCTGGCACCAAGGGGAGCTGGCTTGCACGTGGACATTCAGCTCGTACATTGTGCAGGAGGCAGGACAGGTCTCGGGACTTGCGCAACAGTCTTGTTTGTTTGTTTGTTTGCTTTTTAGGCACTGTCCTCTGTGTGACTCATTTTCCCAGCTCTTCTGGCTCTGCTTGTTCTGCTGAAAGCCAAAACCTTGTTCTGAGCAGGGAAAGTTTCATTGCTGAATCATCCTCACCGGATAAAATAGAGAGCAACAGGCTATTAATAGCTGTGTCCACCCACAGCAGCAGAACTGTTGAGAGTCTCAACAATATACGTGGCAGTTGTGAGGGGGAGGTGATGCCAGCTTTACATTCGAGACTAGAGGGCAAAGCAGGCTAAGCTGCAATGTGTGCCCTGCTGTTAGGGGATTGCTGTGGGAGACAGATGTTGCAGGTCAGTTAATACAGCTACAAGGATAGTCCTTTGTCCAGTTTTTAAGCTAGTGTGCTCATCCTCTCGGTCCACTGGACCAGTGTGTGGGAGGTGGCTGTGGTCAGGGAGGGTGGCTGGGCAAGGGGGTCTATTTAGCCATGGTCATGTGGGACTTTACTCCAGGAACTTTCTTTCCACCCCTCAAAACTCTAGATTGCAAACCACACGGGATACATCAAAGTGGACTGGAAACTCTTAGAACGAGATGTGAACAAAGCCAAGCAGCAGCTGAAATTTCACAGCAGTGGTAACAAAATGTCTCCAGAAGTGAAAAGCAGAGTGGATGAGGTGAGAGAGCTCTCCCAAGGCATGTGCAGGTACTTAGCTGGAGGGCAGCAGAAAATGGGATTGACTCCTGGGCTCTTATGGATCATCCTTTGTGTAAATACAAGGAGGGAATGCTTGTATGACAGCAAAACTGTCATGGCAAAGTCCGTGGATGTTTTCTAGCTAGACTTTAGTAAAGCCTTTGACACCGTTTACCACAGCATTCTCCTGGAGAAACTGGCTGCACATGGTTTGTATGGGTGTACTCTTTGCTGGCTAAAAACCTGCCTGTGTGGTCAGGCACAAAAAGCTGTGAATGGAGTTAAATCCAGTTGGTGGCTGGTCACCAATGGTGTTCCCCAGGGTTCAGTGTCGGGTCCAGTTCTGTTTAATGTCTGTATCAATTATCTGGATGAGGGGATCAAGTGTACTCCCAGTGAGTTTGCAAATGACCCCTAGCTGGGTGGGAGTGTTCACCTGCTTGAGGGTGGGAAGGCTCTGCAGAGGAATCTGGACAGGCTGGGTCAGTGGGCCATGGCCAGAGGTATGAGGTTCAGCAGGGCTGAGTGCTGCGTCCTGCACTGTGGTCACAACAACCCCAGGCAATGCTACAGGCTTGGGGAACAGTGGTTGGAAAACTGCCCAGCAGAAAAAGACCTGGAAGTTGTTCAACAGCTGTCTGAATGTGAGCCAGCAGTGTGCCCAGGTGGCCAAGAAGGCAAATAGCATCCTGGCCTGTACCAGAAATAATGTGGCAGCAGGACCAGGGCAGTGATTGTACCTCTGTACTCAGCACTGGTGAGGCCACATCTTGAATAGCATGTTCAGTTTTTGTCCCCTCACTACAGGAAAGGCTTCGAGGTGCTGGAGTGTGTCCAAAGAAAGACAGTGAAGCTGGTGAAGGGTCTAGAGAACAAGTCTTATGAGGAGCAGCTGAGGGAAGTGGGATTGTTCAGTCTGGAGAAAAGGAGGCTTGAGGGAGGAGACCTCATCGGTTTCTACAACTACCTGAAGGAAGGTTGTAGTGAGGTGGGAGTCGGTCTGTTCTCCCAAGTAACAAGCACAAAACAAGATGAAATGGCCTCAAGTTATGCCAGGAGTGGTTTAGGTTGGATATTATGAAAAAATTCTTCACTGAAAGGGTTGTAAAGCACTGGAACAGGCTGCCCAGCGAAATGTTAGTCACCATCCCTGCAGACATTTAGAAGATGTGTAGATGTGGTGCTTAGGGACCTAGTTTAGTGGTAGACTTGGCATTCTTAGGTTTACGGTTGGACTTGATGATCTTAAGAGTCTTTTCCAGCTTAAACGATTTTGTTATGATTCTATTATTCTGTGTGTGCATATTTGAAACAGGGTGGCTTCTAGGCATGACACCAGCTCACTGTGTGTTGCTGTAAATTCCTTAGGGCTTGGAGAAAACGTCCTGTTTGTGGGGAGAAGTGTCTGGTCAGTCTGACAAGGAAAGCTAAGCAGATCTGTCAGCAGAGTGGCCCAATTACTCTGGACTCTGCTGTACCCTGGTCGGGCAGGCACAATCAGCAACCCCTTCTGTCAGGCTGACTGTGCTGGTTGTAAGAGAGCCCTGAAGCACGTAGGCTCAGACTGTAGCTCCTGGAGGGTCTGGGCTGCACTGGGACTGAATCAGTTGAGGAGATGTACATGCAGAGAGGAGATTAGGAAGGAGAGCTGTGTAGGTAGGATACTTTCCCAAACTTGAGCAGTGGCCTTATTGTGAGCATCACTCACCTTGGAGAACAGCCTGAGGGATGTCTTCATATGAGGAGGGTGGGTGAGTGACCTGCTGGTTTTGAACATTGTTGGCTCTTCTCTCCCCTGCTTAGGTGATCATATTTCTGAAGAAGAATGTTATCCTGACTGGAGGGTTTGCTGGAGGATTCCTGCTTGGAATGGCATCCTAGAAACTGCACTCGACTCTCCCTTCATGCCCAGCCTCCCCTGCCCTCCTCTACTGCTGTTCTCTCTCATTAAAAGTTAAAGGATGTTGCTCCTGTCCTGCCATACGTAGCCAAGGAGAAGGAAGGAGCAGCTGTGCTCCTGTCCTTTTAATGGTGGTTTCCCATCATGAAAAGCCATGCAGGGCTGCAGCAGTGATGTGTTGCTGCAAATAGCTCTTCAGTAAAGTGGGGTTTGAGAGTGGAGTTACAGAGGATGGTGGGTGGTAGTTTGTTGGGTTTTTTTGTTTGTTTGCTTGTTTGGTTTGTTTTTTTTGTTTGTAGAAAGCCTGCAGGGCTGAACATGCATGAATTCCTATATTTGAATTGCAGGGTATTTCTTCTTCCTGCAGGAAAATAGCATTGCTTCCCCTCTCCCTGGTGTGCTGCGTAACACTCATCTCCACAAAACTCTCTTCAGCGGCAAAGCTCAAAGAAAATAATTAATAGATCTTAGGGATGTTTTTCAGGCTCAAGTAAGTTACTGTTTCTGCCCAGCCCCAGGGAAGGGTGTACTGGGTTCTGCTCCCCAGGATCCTGACCTGCTGCTATGGAGAGGAATGGCCCAGAACGGGAGCTAAAATGCCTCAGTTACTGCTGGAAGGGGCAACAAGTGGCAAATTCATATCAAGTTTGATGTGAATGCAGGCAGAGAATGGACAAGGACATCAGGAACTGGCAAATTTTTCTGCTGTGCCAGTGTCAGGCTCATGGTTGGCACCATTTGATGCTGTAGGCCCACACTGGAAGCTTTGATGCTGAATCCATCTCTGGGGAGCTGCGTTTTCACTGTTGCAAGTGCCAAGATGAGGTGTTCTCTCCACCCCTTTTGGTCTTGTTTCAACAACTTCTGGCATATGTTCCAGTATGAGAAAGTTTAAAACACACTAGGATTTTAAAGTGTTTTTATACGTTGTCTGTAAATGCTTGTTGGAGTGATATTTTATTAAAGAGTTTTGCTGTAATAGCTTCTATGTGTGAGGTTTGTTGACTTCTTGAGAACCAGTGTGGTTTTGTCTTACTCTACATGTTGCATTTGACTCACAGGAGCAGACACAGCCAGTCTGGTAGCATGAGGCCACCAGCCTTTCCTCTTCTCTGCAGGTAACCATGGGCTGCCTTAATCAATCCCATCTCCGTGATGATCCTGGCACCCATCACCCATGTTCCAAATAGATGGGATGCTACTGGGGCAGGAGGTGATTCTGCTGCCAGCCTGGCTTCAGAGCCTCCCTGCTGAGCAGTTTTGCTCCACCTGAGTAGAAATGGGCATGGAGACAAAGCTTTTCTTTTTAATAGGCACAACAGAAGCCTAAATATTATTTTTTTAGTCATCTAGTAGTGACTTTCTTTCCCGTTCCTGCTCAGATAGGGCAGGGAAAGGGAAAAATTATCTACTTGTCAGATACTTGAGCTGCTTCACAATGTTGTTACCATGTTCCCCTGCTTTTCAAGAATACTAAACCCCCTATTTTGTCTTAAGGTTTTTTAGGGCATGGGAGGAGGGCAGGAGGGGAAGGCTAGCCCTGAATTATTCTAATCTTGAACCCTGGTTATAAAATATCAAGCAGCTTCTATTGAAACATGATATCACATTAGCTGGACTGTGAATAGCAACCAATCTGCCTGACTTGCAGCTATGTGGTGTTCTCAATAAACAACCAAACTGAGAGTACAATTTGTTCCACTCATTTATTTTGTATCACGGTATTTCAGAGCAATGAATACAGATGGTTTGCTCTTCTAGGCTTCAGTACACTCAACTATTGTGCCTAGACTACAGTGGTCTGCTTAGAGAAGCTGTATTTCGTGTAAGTTGTACTTGATCACAGCACACGAGTCCTTTCAAGCCAGCTCTAATGACAGTTAGGGGCCTAGTGGGTTTGAAGTCTGATATTTAGGTGCCTAGGCCCTGGAATGGACTTGGCACCCACTAAGGTGTGTGGACTTCTGCTACAGGGGACAGAGAGACTTAAGCAGCTCAGAAGGGTGATGCAGGAACCTGTCTACCAAGCTCTTCATACAGGTCACAAGAAATTTTGCTACATGGGTGAGAGCTTCTGAAAAGCCATCTCTCCCTGGGGTCCAGACACAGCTGACTTGTGAGTGAGTCTGGAATGCAATGTTGAAAGCAAGTGCCTACAACTGCTTTTTCAGTAAGCAGCATCTAAATGAGTTCTTACATCTAGTCCAGGGCTTTGTGACAGACCTCTGGGTACCAGTGGGTTGAACTACACTGAGTTCCTACCATATTGCTTAAAGATGTTCAATTATACATAAATTTATAAATTTTATATCAACAGTCAGATCTTTCAAATGCATATTGCTTTTTTAAAACAAAAATAATCCTATTCCTTTAGCAATCCCTGAAATAATGTTCCTGTAACATCTTTGTCATGCAAATAGCAGCATGTAGGCAATTCAAATATCAAGAAACCAAAAGTCTGTCCAGTGGGAAAGTGAGGCACTTAGGCAAAGTGACTTGTAGTCACTCGTGATCTATGCAAGACCTAGGACCAATCCAGACCTGATTCCCATTCTTGAGCTTGAACCACTGGACAAGAAAATGTTGTCTGGAACTATTGTATGATGGCAGCAATACCTTTGTTGTGTCAGGAAGGGCCTGTTTCACGTGTCACGCTCAAAGATGCTCTTCTGAGCTCATTTCCTGTATCTCTCACTCCAGAAGCCTGAATAACTTGGTTCCAGTTCTCCATTTGGAGAGCAGTGATGGATTAGAGTAAGGTAAGCATTCTAAAAACATCAAAGTTGACTTTTCACAGACACAGGTGTGATGCAAAGAAAACGTCGGTGATATTTTGGTACAGAAAATGAAGTCTGTTAACCAGGCCATCTGTTGGTACTGCAGTATAATTTTTGGTGTGCTGGATGGTGTCTCCTAGGAGCTGCCTGGCTTTCCTGAAAGTCTACAGACAGTTCGAAAGAAACACACGAGCTCTGTGGGTGAGTCCAGGCTCTGGCACCTGCTGAAGCTGCACTGTGTTACTGAGGTGGTGCAGCACTTCCTTCTGAAGTTGCCTTAAACTTTTCTCTCTTCCTTTCTTCTTTCTCAAACCCTGAACAACAGATGGATCTGCCCCTGGGGTACTGGGCACAGCACTTGCGCATTTCCTGAAGCAGGGCTTCACACTTGTGCTCCATGTAGTTGTTCACTGGAAAATAAGAAGGAAGACACTTTAAGTCTGCAGAGAGGAACGGGTTTTGTCCTTCAGCTGCTGGGCAGCATGTTTCTCTGAAAAGAAAGAGCTGCTTACAAGCATTTCATCACCTCCTCTGCTCTACAATATTCTCTCTTTAGTTTCAGCTATCTAAACCTGAAAGGATGCAAAGGATCCTCGCTGGTGTGGATGGGAGCAGCTTCAGTCCCCCAGGTTTGTAGCTATCGCTTCTCACTCCAGTAAGAATGAGGTTTCCCTCACTGCTGCCCTTCGATCCTTCCTTTCTTTTGCTGTGTGTTTTTAAGCTGGATCTTGTCATCCGTGGTCTTTAACACAGCTCCCACTGTAAGGTTTACAGCTGAGTGCAAATAGAGCAGCCAAAGAGGACTCGATATAAACAGGGACATGTGTACCCTTCAGCACTGTGGCATTCATAAAGGGAAGGGGTGAGGAGCACGACTGCCAGCATTCTACGGGTGGCCTGTTGTGGGCAGGCTGTATCTTTGCAGCATAATGGACGTAGGCAGCACGCCTACCAAAAGGAATGCTTAGCCAGATGCCAGCAGCTGACTCCAACTGCACAGAGCCAGTGACATGACCACTTTTCACACAAAAGCCCCAGCTCTAGCTCAAGAAGTCCCTTAGCTACAGAACTGTTACTTGACCTCCTCTAACTTGCCTTCTGAGAACTTGGACACTGCCAGAGCTGGGACACGGGGCTAAACAAGCTCCCGGTCTAATGTGGGACGACCGGGCTTATGCCTTTGTGCATGGCACAGCTATGCCCACCTCTGTGCTTTCTCCATATTGCTTTTGTTTCAGGCTCAGTGAGATTTCACCGCACCAGCAGGTTCAGACACTGCAGGACACAGGTGATTTCTCCAAAGCCCTTTCTGCTCTAGCACTTGGCTGAGGTGGCAAAGCCCACAGTGCTTTGCAGGGCTGGCCAGCAGGCTCTCCGAGAGAAGCCCTGTGCGTATGTGAGCGTACCGAGTCTGGGACTTGCATGAATAACTACCCGTCTGTCTGCAGAGAAGCACAGGACATGCAGAGCTACCTGCTCTGCCCTGAACGAGCCACGCAACCACCACACAGCTGTACTCCCACAGCCCCAGCCTCCCCTTTCCCCCTGCCCTGATTTTTAAACGTGTGAAGCAACAGCAACCCAATGTGAGACAAACACAGCATCCACTGGAAAGCCCAGAAAGGAGCAGTAAGCAATGAATGCCTTCTGATTAATCATCAAGCCATCCTGCTCTGATCATTAGGCTATAAATTCCCTAACTGGGTTGGTGAGTGACCTGTAACACAAGCACAGAGATCACCCCAGAGGAAAAGGTTATGGTGATGTTACTGCTTTGTGCAACCTGGGAGGCACGGCAGGCCCTTGGAGAGGAGAGTTAATCTCTCTCTGCCATAACCTGACGATGATGAGCGCTCCAAGACTCTCCTAACTGTTCCTCTGGCTGTGAAGGTTTGTGTCTAAAACTACAGCTACGTACAGACACACTCTGCTATCTGTCAGAGATGAGTTCCTGAAAAACAAAACAGTCATACAACTGATAGCAAAATGCAGAAGATATTTGCAGTGGGCATTTAGTCTCACAGAGGAAGCAGGCAAGACCTTTTGGAACAATGACCCACTCCAAAACAAGCCTTTGAAAAGCCAGCACCTCCCAAAGGTCTGGCTTCTGCCCTCCATCCTCTGCAGTGTGCAAGCTGTCTCTGCGTGTCAGTTAACGCTCTGCGCGTATCCTCTGTCCCAGTAACTCTTAGAGGGAAAAACTGCTTTGCCATCTTCAGCTGTGCAGCTCAGACAATTCCACAACACGCTAACACACGAACAACAACAGCACTCCGAAAGAACAGCTACACAAGTAGTGGAAAGTGCACGTAGCAAAGAGCTTCTTTGCTAACACTTACCCAATCAGATAAAATCTGTACACAAACCTACACAGGGAAAGCACTTGGAATAGCCTCCATAAATGTTATAAAAAGGACATTGTCACAGATTGGACCAAAACAGGGTTGAACATTAGCTTTTGAGTGTAGTTACTATGGGGAGAGAAGGCATCCCTTCATGGGAGAATGCTCCAAACCATGCAAACAGTGAAAGGTATCTAGACAAATGCTGGGGTAGAGGGCATTGTTTGAGCTCTTACTGTGAGCTGAACACAGCTTCCAAAAACCAATCCCGGGAAAGACAGACATCTACCAATAACTGATCATTGCTTTTCCCTTTCTCCCACAGGTTTTTCCTCCTGTGCTCCTCCCCAGCCACTGGGGTTGTGTTAGCTGCACAGATTGCAATCACTGTTTGCTGCAGCCTGCAAAGCCAGCCCTCTACTCTTCCAGCAGGACTCCCTCCTCCCTCCCTCTCTGCTGTATTTTACCTAACTTGCTTGTAGTCCGCAAATAAATGAAAGACAGAAACGAGTTCCTGTGGAACTGCCCTGGCTGATTTTAGCTACAGCACTGCCAAACACTTGCCTTGTCAACTCTAGGCTAACACGATTTGTTCTCACGTGAAACTCAGAGCATGCTGGCTAAGGGCTCCACCAGGTGAGTTAGGAAGAACCCCTTCCCATATGGCTGAGCTGCCTTGGTACAGAGGAATGTTTTCTCTTAATCATTCCGTAAGAGAAATAATTTTCCAAGAGACGGCCAAAATTGTAAAAAAAATGAATACTGTCCTCTGCAAGTAACAAGCCTGCTCACCTCAACTCAAGTTCTCAAAACACGTAACGACATAATCGCCTTTGCCCCTAAAAATATTTAGCTCTGCTAATACATAACAGCTGTTAAAGCTCTCCAGAGGGACACCATCTCATACTTTGAGGACAGATCACATATACCTAACCCATTCCTGACAGACATCTGTCTGACTTGATCTTAAAATACCTCTGGAGCTAGAAGCTCTGCAGTCTTCTGATACAATCCACCCACTCCCTCTGTAAGGGAGCTCACTAGGCAGTCTAGCTCTCCCCACCCACAGCTGCATCC
This sequence comes from Actenoides lindsayi, assembly GCA_025331215.1. Taxonomy (NCBI): domain Eukaryota; kingdom Metazoa; phylum Chordata; class Aves; order Coraciiformes; family Alcedinidae; genus Actenoides; species Actenoides lindsayi. Next base: position 6,059 of record WTSP01013215.1, on the reverse strand, counting down.
CAAGACTACCCATGGGATCTCACTCCTAGCATGGAGAATGCTCTGATACAAGCATAACATGACTGTTACACTCTGTTCTGTACCAATCTCTTTTCTGTACTAATCGTGTCTTGTTATTTACAATCAGGCACAAAGGAATTAAATTAAAAGCAGACATGGTCATTTTGTTTGCTTTTCAACCAGGTAATGCTAATGTGATTGCTTGCTTCCTTCTCAAGGTGAAAGGCAAACAGGGTTAAGTTAAAAGAATTAAGTTCCACCAAAAATCAAGACACCAAAAAGACAAAATGACACTTGGTACCTTGCAAACATTTCTGTATTTCACAGGCTTGTTTCTGGCAGGGATCCTTCTGGGACATGTTCAGAGAACTAAAATGATAGGAAAATGTTACTGTAGAAACAACATGCTTTTCAAGTGGCAGAGGGGAGAGGGAAACATTATGTTAAAGCCAGTATTTTAAAAAGAACTCTGAATTTCCCTCTCTGTGAGACAGTTCAGAAAACTACTGCTGCTTGCAGGTGCCTGCCAACGTACGCCAGAATTCTCTGTGTCTGGCTAAAGGATGCTAATGTGGTCTGTGAGTATGGTAAGTTTTATGTTGCTAGGCTTGAAGGCCTTTTTCTTTTCTCTGGTCAAAATGTGTCCTTTCCCACTTGGATGAACAATGATTCCAGCAATTATTCAAATTAACATGCTGATTAATTTTTAATACTTCTGTGCCTGTAGACTTTATACTAAAAGGTGCATTTGTATAAAAGCCCTCTCTAAGAGCTCAACACAACCACGGACTTGATGTTAGCCATATAACTGCAATTGGAGAGGGCATTTAAAAGAACCAACCAACCAACACAATGTAGTTGGGTATGTTCAATAAAGAAGACAAGGAGGGCTTTCTTTTGTTCCAGGAGAAAGTCTCTTGGAGACCTTGCCCCCCTGCCCCCCCAAAAAAAAACAACCCCACCCCAGACTGGAGGATAACTCCATCTTGTTCAAATCCCTAGAAAGTGGAATTTCAGACACTCAGTTTGACTTTCTACAGCTGTGACACCTGTAACTGTGATCTGTGAGAGACCAAAAGATGAGCAAAAAATGGTACTACTAGTAGTTGGATGGGAGACCTCTAGAGGAAAGCACCGCTGTTACTGAAAGTGGTGGTGGGACCTCAGTTCCTTCTGAGCTACGGTTCAGCTCCTGCCCCTTCCCAGAGCTAGGCAGGTGCTGCCTTTCAAATTACTGGTAAATCACCAGACCACAGCACTTTTCAATACTGCTAGGGCATTATTTCCAGTATCCTGGCCAAACTCCACTTGGGGCGATTCCATTCTGCCAACCTAGAAATTCCTTTGATCAGAGGTAGCTGTATTTCAATGCAGAGAGAATAATTTTTTGTACAAAATACACAACAACATCCTAGAGCCACCGCTCCTGAAAGACAAAAATTCATAGCAAAGAATGACTGGGAATAAACACAGCACAGTACAAAGCAGGGGTAATGTCTACACGTACCAGATTAATCACCAGGCACGAGTTTAAGCAGCAGTTCTTCAACACCACCAAGCTGTAAGCAACAAGGAGAAGTTCAATACGTCTACAGTTACTATGGCTGAGCTAACGGACTTCAACAATGTAACAGTCCTTTGCCGTCCCTCAAGGATCTCAAATGACTTCACAAACAGGCATGACTATGGTCTATTGTTGCCACCATCCTTACCATGAGATGGTGCTCTATCTCCCAAACGCGAGAGTTACTATCCCTGTACTGCTCACCCTGGGACAGCTGCCACATATGAGGCAGCCGGGATGGGGGGAGCTGGCTGGGTCGCAGTGCCTCACCCAGGGGAACCTGAACTCTTTGGATCCGAGCCCTCAGCATACCTTCCTCCTGGGGGAAAGTAACAAAAAAGAGCGGGCGGTTACTGGCAACGCAGTAGAGGCACCTGCAACAGCAAAGCTACGGTCGCTGGGAAGCTCAAAGGACACTTGCCTCTTCTGCAGCCACAAGCCACGTTTTACGGCGCTCATCGCAGTAAACACCCACGCGTCGCACCCACAGCCGGACGGGAGGGGCGCCCGTGTGCCCTCCTTCTGCCATTCCCAAGGTCACTGCAGGACGCTCCCGTTAGGTGGGTGGCATCGCCCAGCAGGATGGACACATGGTCTCTTTACTTCTGAATACATTCGCGGAGAAAACTCTCCGACCTGAAAGGCACCTTTGGGGAACGTATCGTACGAGATGCGGTGTGCTGAAACGGCCCTAAGAGTCAGCTTAGGGAACTAAGGTGGTGTCTAAGTGAAGGAAATTTCATGACAAGCTGTACACTGGGACACGTGGGCTGTATGGCATTTGTAAGGCATTCTTGGGTAAAAGGTGCTATTGGTACAAAGTTAAACCCTGTGAATACTAGTTTTGCTTATTCCTCTAACAGTCCTATTAACAGTCTTTGTGTAAAACAGGGGGGGAAAAAAAAAAAAGAAAACAAAAGAAGTAGTTTACACAGGAGTTCCGTGGCTAATGATGCTCTAGATCCCAAAAGCAAAACTTGTGACAAGAGGTGAAATTAGCTTAACAAGAATGAAGATCACTCCGGAGACAAAGCATGAAACTCCGTACGAATGACTCCCATATTTGGAACTCGCAGAGCTGTCCTTGTGAAGGGTCCTTTGTCTCATGTCTCAAGAGGATGGCAGCACTGTCCACTCACATACAAACTTCTTGGGAACAGCTATCGCGACCTTGCGTAGTTCAGCTTTAGACGGTTACCGAGAGCCACCAACGTCAGCAGAGGCAAAGCAATTTTGGACATTGAAGTGGTTCTTCCTACTGGAATTTTTGTTTAACAGCAAGTTTATCTGTATATCAGTTAGATCAAGCCGAGTCATTAGCAAATGAAGGTCAGGGGAAATGATTCTCCCTTTGAACCCTAGAAGGGGTAATCAAAATGGTACAGAGAGTCTTCATTCTTTATCTAGGTTTAAAGTAGAGCAGAATTAAGCTGTAATACATACAACATCCTCTTGCTATGAAGCAGATGCAATATTCCTATCCCAGTGAAACACAGTGGTCTTCTGAAAACTTGTAAAGTTACAAGACATATTTCAGACAGGATCAAGAAAATCTGGGTACAAAATAAAGTAAGGAAAGTCAGGGAGAGAAAAAACTGTTATACATCGGGGTACATATGTAACAGGAAATACACTTCCATGTCGTTCCATATCTTACATCAGTGCTTCTCTACTTTTTTGAATCAAAGGATCATTTAGCCTTTTTGAAAATAAAACACCAACCACGGATCAGCCTGAACAGCACTGTCATAGCATTTTAATTTCTTACAAAGGAAACTCTGAATGTTCTTTTATTACATTTTCCTCCCATTCTCTTTGTTTCCTTGCTTGATGTGTGGAAATGTGTATGCACATCATAAAAAGCACCACTGTTCTGAAGACCATACTGTGATGCCGTACAGCCTCTCCAAACAACACCCCAGCAGCTGGATCACTGGCATTTAGAGGAATGGACAGCAGACTGACAAACTTCACAAGGCATTTAAGAATAAGCTATGAGGGTTAAAGGGACAGTTCTGTAATTCCTTTTCATTATGCTTTACCCTAAATCACTTCACAAATTTAAGCCCATGCGTGGAAATCACTTTGCCCGACAGTGAAATGCAGCAATTGTCACTGCTCATTTGCAGTCAGCTGAATGTAATCACCCAGGTTGGAATTTGGCCAGGATACTCTCCTACTCTACAGGTCCGTCACGACCAAAAATGCTCAAGAACTTGCTTTCATTCCATTCAAAACTAGAATTTTTACAGCTCATCATCCCCAGAACTAGAAGAATCAAGACCAACTTCAGCATTGGAAAAAAAACTACTCAGTAAGTGAACATTATTTCCTACAGCAAAGAAACTGTTCAGGAAGGTCTCCTATCCAAATACTAACTTTGTTCAGTCTTGCTGGACTACAGGTAGAAGGACTAAGGCACAACATATATTTTTGTGTTTACTGTGTATGGACATAGTAGCAATGACAGGTACAGGACCAACAGAGCAAGGTCTCATGAAGAGGACACTGTGCAGAATGGGCACTGGTGAACATGTGTTTTCACCCTTTGCTCCACTAATTTGTGCCAAGCTCCCTCTGAAGTTCATAGTGCTGGGTTCAGTTGCTAAAGTTCAAAGGCCCAGTCTGGCCCCTGTTTTCATCAGTCTCCAACACTGTTAAGAAGGTGCCCAGCTAGTAAAACAAATAAAATCTTGAGGTCAGGCAAAACCGTCAATTGGGTTTTAAGTCAGACAGGTCTGGTTTTGGTACTCAAACATACAAAAGAATTAGCAGATTTGAAAAAGCATGTGCTTAAGACATTTCCACCCAAAACTTTAAGGGAAAAGCATATACAATTTCTATTTTTGCAGATTTTATCACAAAACAATAAAAAGGCCTGAAGGAAGACATGGGTGAAAGAGGAAGTAAGCTTGTATTTAAAACAAGTTATAAAACCTGTTTCTTATATTGCTTGATTCATAATCTCTTAAAAAACCCACCACATCCAAGAAAAAAACAATCAGCTTAAAAGACTGCAGCATCATCCTTTGACACAGATTTTAATGTCCCCATCAACATAACTGCAGAAGTTGAACTGTTGAAGGTATTAATTTAGGCAGATTTAAAGCCCAGTCCCCACAGACAGGAACAAGACTTGCAGGTATTTTGTCCATCTCTGGCCTTAGAAGCCTAATGTTGTTCTGGGACCCCGTTGGATTTCTGAGCCATGCAATATATGAACAAATGTGAAAATGGCCAGAAGGAGGACTGCATCTTGCGGTGAAGACAATTAATTTATTCTTAAATTGGGTACTTTAAAATATTTTAGGAAAAAAGTGAAAGAAATTGCTCCAGCTGCCACTCAGACCATCCCCCGAGCTGGAGTTCAGGATGCTGAGCAAAACCTACCCTTTATTACCTTCTACTTTAAAAGGGGACTGGGTCACTTTGTTAGAAGAGTTCAGCTGCCTTTTAGGTGCCGAGGGTAAAATACCAAAACCAACGCTGAGGCTCAGTGAATTGCGCACAGTGTTGTCCTAACACGACTACACAGCTTCCGGCCCAAGGCTAGCCAGTTTGGCCTTCTGGTAGAGCGTGCAGTTGCCTGCACAGGTCTGTGTGCACAGCCTTCTGGGATCTAAAAGGGAGCTGAGCTTTCCCAAAAAACCCAGCCTGCATCTTGCAATAAGTCAGGGATCAGATGAGCTGTCTGTTGAGCATGTTGACTCACTCAAAAGCTTCTTCTTAGGGGTCTGGACTCTACTCTGCCTGGAGCGCTCGCCTCAAACAAGCGTCTCTGTGACTCCACTTTCCACTCTGCCCGACCTACTGGGGGGTAGCAGAAGCTCACCGACCGGCTGGGGCTGTCCAGCAGCTTGAGAAGAGGAGGTCTAGCTTTGGTAGGACCTAAAGAAACAGGAAAACAAAAAGAGATGGACACAGTGCGGGGGGAGCCCCGGGAGAAGGAAGGGGAGAGCGAGGAAAGGTGTGCAGGAGCTGGGCCTGGTGAAGGGCCGGACGAGGAGGGGGTGTAGACAAGAGAAGCAGAGCGAGCAGGATGGGCAGGGGGTGTGTGACCGGCGGGCCGGTCGTGTCGGGGAAGAGGCGGGAAGGGCCACGGAGACTCGGCCAGAGCAGCGGGAAGAGTGCGCAGCGCATCTCCACAGCCAGCACCTCCCACCCGGGCTGGACCTGCGGGGCTCGGCGGCCGCCCCTCGGCATAAGACGGTACCAGGAGAGCCGAGAAGCTCCGAGCCCCCCCCCTCCAGCCGTGACCTACCTGCAGCACCGCACCAAGCGATAGCCAACGCCGTTGTGCAGCGAGCAAAGCTTTCCCCCGCCCTCCCCTTTGACCCCGCAGCACCTCCGCCCCCGCTGCTCGCAGTCCCCAATGGCCAGCGCGCAGCGGAGCCCCGCCCCGAGCCGGGTCAGGTCGCGTCGGGCCGCCCCTCCCTGTACCGTCCCCCTCCGTCTTCCTGCTCGCCCCGCCACGCCCCTGCGACCTTCTGAAGGG